>JAQIWA010002155.1:0-14409 GCA_034693305.1 Eueremaeus valkanovi
TTTCTCACCGGCCAGTATTGCGGCCGCATTTGTATTAGCATTGGGTGTCTCCGGGTATATACTGGTGTCGGCCACTCGTAGTCGACTCACGTACTTAACTCTACATTTTTCATCGACAACGACATCAGGCCTATCAACAGCACCCATACGACAGCTGCCAACCGGGTGGACCTGCGATATTCCAATTTGCCTGATCAAACATCTGATATAAGTATTGCACTCATATATCGATTGTTTTCCACAAAAAGAACAACCGGGTAGTGGTCCGGGTATTACAGTTATATGCTTTGAAAAAGGCGTTGATTTCAATACAGAGTACACATATTTGACGGCTTCTATCAAATCCTGCATATCTTGCGGATGAGTCAGGAATTTTGGATCAATTAAGGGGTGATCTAATGGATTGCTTGACTTCAGACGTATAGTTCCCCTACTCTGGACTCGTGCCAAGCAAACGAGCATGACCAGTTGCCTGGTTCCAATCGGCAAGTTATTTAAATTGAAATTAAAATACGAATTCGAGCTATCAATCAATGAGAATGCACTCGAGGCTACATAAACATTTGGCCAGGATGTATTCAAATTGGAACTGGTGCTATAATAGTGGTACAATACGGGAAATTCACTAAGTGCTCCGGAGTGATTTGTGAAGAGTTCCCGGAGCTGTTCTAAATCAAGTCTTGGTCTCGTATTCACATGATTTGCTTTGTTTATAATAGCTGGCAGTAAAGCATACGGGTGATTGTTATAATTTTCACCGACCGGTAGATCAGCTTGCACCTTTATCGAATGCTTTTCCAAATGCACTTTAGGACCAATGCCTGAGAGCATCAATAATTGCGGGGAATTTATAGGACCTTAAAGTGTGAATAAGATTAATATTAAAGAGTTCAAAAAAGGATCTTGGTTATACGAATAGACGATTATACCCCCGCAGATAATGATTTCTTTAGTGCTATAAACAGTGTAGTGTTTATCAGATTTCCTGAACTCGACTCCAATTGCTGTTAAACTATTATTAATTGTTGTCAATAAGATTTTTGTCACTAATGACCTTGCTAATATATGCAATCGATCCGGATATGGGTTAGGGTTCAGATATGCGTTAGCAGTGCTCGATCTCAAGCCATCCTTAATAGTCGATTGGGTGAACGCTGTTCCCAACTGTTGGGCGCCGTTGATGTCAATAGTATTATAGCCCATACTATTGTATTGTTGCTCTAGTAGTCTAAGTATCTCGGGTGGATTTTTCACACTTGTAATACCTATCGGTCCATCAGTTCCATGATATCCCGGGTTTTTCTTAACTAATTCTAAGTCAGAATTATTTTCCGCTTTTATAAAAAATGGCAAAACCTCTTCATAACTCCAACCGCGAGCGCCGTATGTATTGGCGTAGTTGTCATAATCATGACGACTGCCTCTGTTATAGATGAATAGGTTGACAGCCGAACCCCCGCCTAATATCTTGCCTTTGATTTCATTGATCCGGGGCAATAAGTGGCCCATATTTTCTTGCCTTTCGTTAAAATACATCCAATAGTTTGACCAGGGTATTAAGCTCATTCTAGCTGGTATATCTGTGCTAATGGCATCCTGTGCACCACCAGCTTCGATAAGAAGCACAGTTACATTCGGGTCTTCTGCTAACCTCTTGGCCACAATACAACCAGCAGTTCCGCCGCCGACAACAATATAATCATAGCTGTTATGCCATGTATTTCGAGCCACAGTCTGATCGTGTATTTGTTGTCTTTGGCGTATAATTGCATAAATAGTAATCAAAGACAAGAAGTTCGCCATTCGTGCGATTGGACTCTCTTTTCTAAATAATATATTTTTTTTGAATTCACTGCAAATTCGTTTTAACTATTATTTAGCTTTTATGGTTTTATTTTAGATTTGATCAAGCTCAACCCAATTGGCACTTGATGGTTTATAAAGTCAATTGCTTTAACTTTATATAAAATAATTGCCAAAAAAATATTGCAACAAATTATAATATTGGGTAAATCAAGATCAATTGTTAGCCATATCATTTATTTAAGTTATCATTGTTTTCAACTATTCTAATATTTATTAAAAATCAGGTTAGCCAGAACAGATTTCATGGCATAAAGCTCTCATATGTTTCTAAAACAAAATTATTCTTTAAACAGATTTAAAACATTTCTATTTCTATTAAAACATGTATTTGTTGTGAACTTTTCGAACATAAGGATAATATTAATGAAAAGCTGAACAATATATGAGTATATTCTACAGTATGTCTATTGCATTCAGTATTTCAATAAAAAAATTTATTTCCCACTTAAAAGACTAAACAAGAACAAACGTTATGACTAGATAGTACAGTATACATTGATAATATTTAGATCTCTCGGTGATAATGTTGATAACGTTACCAGGAGAATTGGGTCAATTTGCATTAATTGGGTCATCAATGTAGTATATATTATGCATTAGCTGTACTAACAATGACAAGAATAGCTAACGGTTTTTAAAAATTCTGATTCGAAATAATTACTTATTATAAAAATTTTAAAATTGGTGGACAGACGGACAACTTCTCAAGAACATAAGCGAGTGTACTTGCTAAAAATATTTTTTCGAATTTGATGCATAAAATTCAAATAGGGTCATTTTTAATGATTTGGGCACATTTCTCACCGGCCAGTATTGCGGCCGCATTTGTATTAGCATTGGGTGTCTCCGGGTATATACTGGTGTCGGCCACTCTTAGTCGACTCACGTACTTAACTCTACATTTTTCATCGACAACGACATCAGGCCTATCAACAGCACCCATACGACATGTGCCGACCGGGTGGACAAACGATAGGCCAATTTGTCTGATTAAACACTTAATATATTGATCGCATTGATATTTGTGTTGATCTGCACATAGAGGGCATCCTGGAATACGCCAGGGTGACACACTTACGTATTTTGAGAATTGGGTCGATTCTAATACAGAGTATATATATTTCACTGATTCGACCATATCTTCCATGTCTTGCGGATGACTTAGAAATTGCGGATCAATTAATGGATAATCTAATGGATTGTTTGTCTGCAAACGTACAGTTCCTCTACTCCTGACTCGTGCCAAACACACTAACATATACAATGGTTTGGTTCCTTTCAATAAATTGGCCATTGTCAAATTGAAGTATAAAGTGGGAATGGCAATGGGCGAAGATGTGGCCGAGGCTACAAATATATTGGGCCAGTATTTGTAGATATTATTTTTGGTGCTGTAATGCAAATACAAAACGTGTCGTTCACTCAGAGGTCCCGACTTTGTTGTTAAGAGTTCTTCCATTCCTTCTAAGCGTTGTTTGTGTTGAGGGTTCGTTATATTGATATTACCCTCATTACTGATTCCAGCTATTATGGGCATATAGGGGTGATTGCTATAATTATCGCCCACGGGCAAATGAGCTTGCACTTTGATTCCTTTCTTTTCCAAATGTGCTTTCGGACCAATTCCTGATAACATCAGTATTTGCGGTGAATTAATCGGACCTAAAGAGAATCATCAATGAATGATCTTGATCAAATCATATTGTTCAAATCCTATTGGCAATAATTGAGAGTATTATGATTTGATTGTGTACCGGCACAAATGATTGTTTCCTTCTTAGCATAGACGGTGTGAAGTTTATTAGATTTCCTGAACACCACTCCATTGACTGTTAAGTTATTACTTTTTGGATCGAATAAAATTTTGGTGACTAATGATCTTGATAATATATGCAATCGATCCGGATAAGGATTAGGCTCTAGGTATGCGTTAGCAGTGCTCGATCTCAAGCCATCCTTAATAGTCGATTGTGTGAACGCTGTTCCCAACTGTTGGGCGCCGTTAAGATCAATGGTATTATAGCCCATACTATTGTATTGTTGCTCTAGTAGTCTAAGTAATTCTGGCGGGTTGTGCGAAGTGGACACACCTATTGGTCCATCAGTTCCATGATATTCAGGATTATTCTTAACTAAATTTAAGTCCGAATTATTTTCCGCTTTAATAAAAAAGGGCAAAACCTCTTCATAACTCCAACCCTTGGCTCCATATGTGTTGGCATAATTGTCATAATCATAACGACTTCCTCGATCATAGATCATAAGGTTAACACTGGAACCCCCGCCCAATATCTTGCCCTTCACTTCTGGGATTCGAGGATAAAAGTGTCCGATATTTCTCTGCCAGACATTGAAATATAACCAATAATTATCGGCAGGTATTCGAAGAAAATTACCAGGTATATCTGTGTTTCTAGCATCCTGTGCACCACCAGCTTCGATAAGAAGCACAGTTACATTCGGGTCTTCTGCTAACCTCTTGGCCACAATACAACCGGCAGTTCCAGCGCCGACAACAATATAATCATAGCTATTATGCCATGTATTTCGAGCCACAGTCTGATCGTGTATTTGTTGTCTTTGATGCAAAAGTGCAAATATAGTCATCCATGTCATGTGCAGAGTAGCCATAGTTCGTTCCAATGATATAAATTCAATTATGAAATAGAAATGATACTCAAGTCATACATTTGAAAGTGTACTGGATCAATAATCAATATTCCACTTATATGCCAATCAAGATTTACCAAATAATCCTGATCATTTATAGACAGCAATAATTAGAACACAGAACTCAATGCTTCTCTCATTTGTTACTAAAACCTAAATTCAAGCAAGGTGATATAGCAATTGTTCAATTTAGTCTTCAATCCTATTTCAACATATGTTTTACAAAACATTTCATAATTCTGTAAAGTATTACAAATTTCGATAAACAAAACAATATAAGAGATCACACATTGGTTTCATCTGAATATTAATACTTCTTTATTTGAGTAACTTATTCAGCAAAACCAAATTAGCCCAGCATAACATAACATTATTTTGCCAGCACCTGTATGGCAGAGATAGGCAAGGGGTCTGACGACAGGGGGTCAGCCAAAAATTTTGGCCAAATGAGGTGAAATGAATCAATTTTTTCCCTAAAAAGTGTTATTTTTTCTAGTTTTCGCCACCAATTCATCGAAAAACAGAGGGGGTATCAGCCTCAGCCAAAATCCTAAGGGGTCTACCCCCTCTTTTCTCCTCCATTGCCTATCTCTGCTGTATGGCGTTCTTGTCTCTTTTTCACCCAAGGGAGTATAAAGGGGAGGTCTGCTGGACAATAGACCTGGAATTTGCTGGAAGAACTGCTGATTGGGTCGGGTTTGCCAGTTGTGTCACTTTTGTACCTACATGTTCGGAAGGTCCGGTGTCTTCTTAAACTTCCTATCTTAACATTTCCATCCAGTCATACAGGACTTCACTGTTATTATGCAATCATTGTATGGCAATAAGTATATAAAACACATATAATGTTGTCGTTCAGACTATTATAAGAATGAATCGCTTTATTTATTAACTCAACAGAAGATTATTTATGAAAAAAATTGTAATAATAATAATATCGTCCATAATATCCATAAACAATAAAATTATTTAAATTATTAACTTATTTGTCATATTTAACATAGAAATGAAAAATGTCTAATAATTGTCAATAGAAAAGGTGCTCAAGGGATTGGGGTTAATTAGCCCATTGACCGAATAAAGCAACCAAATTAGCCGACCCATCAATTTTGGACCCGACTGGGCTGAAGAATACACTTATTTTTCAAAACATAAACGCAGTACTGAATTAGGAAGATGCTATTCAATTGACAAATATAATCATCAATTATAGTGAATCAAAAATATCGAAAACATAGAGCAAGGGCATTTTATGAATCTTTTTGGGCTTGTTCTTGGATACTTCAGAATACAGTGCTTTACACTTATCCGGATTGTCTTCATATCGGCTACAAATCAAGTTCATTGAGTCGACTGAAGCCTTGTTTATGTGTACGCCATAGCCTTCCACAGCTGCCTGAGGACAGTCAGGTGGACCGACCTTTTCCATTGCTATACGGTTGCACTTGATCCAGTCGTAATAAGTGCTGGATAGAGAAGCCAGGTTTATTATATAGTAGAGTATGGATTAATGAGGGCATACTGCACTGCCAGTGCACTTACCAGCAAATCAACGGAATTCTACTTTTGCTGTTCTGAACCTTTTTTGCGTTCGCCATAACCAACATCATAGTGTCCCAGCACTTAATAGTCTCTGATTTACCCTTGTTACCGCATTTAGCCCAGCTGACAAACTCATTCTTGAGTTTACCATTTTTGGCGCAGTACTGCTTGTTCACTTTCTCAAAGTTGTACGAGGCCAGTGACATAAGGGTCTGGGATGTGCTCTTCAGGCAGTTCTGTCCGTATTGTTTCGCGAATTCTGTGCTTTCCTTCGCTTTTCTGTTGAAAATGGTTTTCAAAGGAATTCTTAAATCTATTCAATTCTTGTGCACATATTTGAGTTGACAACGGATTTCAGTTATTGCGAGCAATGAATACGTAGTCAATCGTACAGTGCATTCAATAATAGCTTACTTGCAATACTTCGAGAGCTCAGAACGACTGGTCGGGAATGTGAGCTCTTCTAAGCCAAACTGACCGAACACATTGGCAGAGAGCTTATCAAATGTTGTCTGATCACAATTTTTTTGAGCTGATCCGGACTTCTTTCTTTGTGCCCATACAGTGACACTCAACACAATCAATAGTATAAAGATCCTGGTAGAGAACATCCTGGTATAGATCACTCGGATTGATTTTCAATCAATTATTTTAACAATTTTTAAAATAATTTTCACTTTTGTTAAAAATATTGATTTCTGTCATTCATTCAAATCATGAAATATTTCTTTGCTTTCTATTTGTAACGACCTTTATATAGAAAACCAGAGAAATTAACTCAAAATTAACCTTGAATTCAAGTTTTGAAAAATATTTATCAAATATTTTATAAAGAAATTTCATTTTCATTACTTATATCATTAGTGTCTTTCCATGTTTTATAGCCTGAAGCGAATTGGGGTTCTCTCACAACCCCTTTGATAATAACCTTTATTCGTAGATAACTATAATACTGTACTATTAATACTACTGTAGTAAATAACAAGTTTATTTTTATATCTAACTAATGCTCTATACATGTAGACAGAGTCAGAGATGATTTGATAATTATATTGTTATACAGTATTAGCAAAAAATAAAGCATTTAATTACTAATCATTATTTCACTTATATTAATGTGGTTTCAAAATAATTGATTCTATAATTTGTAGTAAAGATATCGCCTTTGATATGTATTAGAAAATACAGTTGGGCAATTATAATAAATTGTTAACCTGGGTATACACACAAAATCATAACCAATATACTCGTATCTTTTTTCGATTGATTATGTACCATCCGGTTGATTTTTAAATTCAATCTTTAAAATATAAAATCTCTAAACATTTTAATCGTTTCAATAGTATGAGTAGTAATCACTGATTAGATACAAAGTCATAAACAGAGTCTGAAAAACCGTTCCGCCTTCCTGTATATATGAGTCTGGTGCCATCGAAGCAAACAAAGGGGAGTTAGCACATCAACTCAATAGTAAGCAGTTTAACTTTTAAACGCAGTTCAAAAATAACATTTCTGTGTTGAAAAGGCACTGTTTAGGGATGGCCAATGGGGGGTGTATAGCTATGTTTTGAAATGGCCATTTTGAAGTGGCCTTTTTCCGATGAGTTTTCGACCCCCCCCCCCTATGTTGGCGAAGAATAGTGGGCCAATTCCGTTGAGTTTGACCCCCTCCTCACGATTTTGGGGAAAATCCGTCATTTTACGTCCCCCTATACCACCCTAGGTTTGGCGAGCGTGGCCATCCCTAGCACTGTTTGAACTTGGAACTTTCCATTTGAAACCTCATACTCAAACTGTGTTTGAAAGTTAACCTGCTAACTACTGAGTGGATGTGATAACTCTCCCTTTGTTTGTTATGATGACACCAGACTCATATGCACGAGAAGGCGGAACGGTTCTTCCAGCTCTGGTTATTATTGTAGTTAATTGTACATAAATTTGAGTATCATTTATAATAAACTAAATTTAACCTTTTTCTATTTCTGTTCATTTTATAGCTCTTTGTATGAGTGCATATTTATTTGACGGGTACAAATTACGCAACTAAAGTGAACTTGTCAGTGCAAATTCTTTTGAATAATTTTGAATTCAAGAATCATTTACTTTTTGTACCAGAGATAGGCAATGGGTCCGACGACAGTGGGGGGGGGGGGGGTCAGCCAAAATTTTGGCCAAAAGGGGTGCAATGAATCAATTTTTTCGCCTAAAAGTGACCCATTTTCGTGTTTTTCCGCAAAATCTTCCAAAATTAGAGGGTGGTCAGCGCCAGCCAACATCCTATGGGGGTTAACCCCCTCTACCCCCCATTGCCTATCTCTGTTTTTGTACTCAATAGTTAACTGAATGGCAGAGAAAATATGTTTTGCTAACAAATGTATAATTATATTATTTATGGCAGTATTAATAAAGTATACAAAATTGCGATAATATTGACAATATTATAAGTGCAGTATATTCTTTCGAAATTACATTTATTAAATCATCTTGTCAATATTTTACCTGTACATTAATTGTAGGCCGAATAAAATTATCCTACGCTTAGTAAACAAAATTCTAGACAGCCTTTAGAAAAAATTAATCTATGAGCAGGATAATACAGGGAATCATTATCGAAAGTGCCGAGGCAAATGATATGAAATATTCTGCTTCCACATTCAAAAAATACCTTTTTAGGTAAATTTTATATATTAAACCAGGTATTAATTATTCACATTCAAATCAAATAAAATTTTATTGGCATTATTAGCAGTGAGACTGTATTCACAGAAAGCAATGCATAAATACATTTGAAAATTAAATACATTTATTGAGTAATTATTAAACATATTTTGATAGGAAATAAAATTCCTGACAAACAATATTTTTAGGAAATGATTTAAACAAAATAAATGACAAAAATAACAAATTTAGAAATAAAATGAATAAATATTTGAATAGAAAAATATTTTTAATTTTTTCAAATTTATTAAATTTAATTATTTGCTTATCATTAATAATATTATTGATTTATAATCTGAAAGCTATCGACAATTCTATTGAAGAATTTGATGAGAAAAGTAAAAATTTATTTATCAATTATTATTATTATTCTGTTTATACTGTATTTATTTATTTATTTGCATTTATATATTTATATTCGATTCAATGTTCAAAAGATGATTTGACCCGATCACAAAGTGGCCTCTACTCAACACAATGTTTGTATATTAATATATCAATACAAATATACGACTTTAGAATAAATGGATGCAATCATTTATTTTGATTGATATTCAATTTAGGTGAGTGTACGGACATTGACCAAGCAACTTATTGTTGCATATTTTTCAAAGGCAAGTATACTTTTCTTTCCTGAAATGGAATATAGTTTTATATGAACTGAAATATTAAATAATTGTTAGTTTAATGTTTGAAATGATAATATACCGTATGTACTGTATGTTAGGAATATATTGAAGAAGAGTTATAAATATTTTAAATGACCTGCGCTCAAGTATGATAATACAGTATAGCTGACAGTATAATGATTTATATTAATCTATAAAAAGCCGGATTAACTTGTTTAATTTTTATTTTTCAAATGAACCTAGAACGAGCATTGGTTGCCTCACTTATATTTATAATAATATCATTGATAGCATCAATAGTTGGCATAATTGGAACCATAAGACACAATCGATTACTTTTAGGGATATCAGTGTCACTTTTGACGATCAGTTCTATCGGACACCTAATTATGTTTAGCTATAAAGCTATGAAATTGACTTATATTTGGATTTTAATCATCCAATTATTATCTATTATATCGAGTTTTACTTTACGTAAAAATGATACGAAAATATTGATAACTCATTTGTAGTTTAAATCCTTTGTAATACTGTATAAACATTAGGTTATATTTGATTTAAAATTCCAATTATAATAAGCAGAGTCCGTTCTGCCTTTCCGTGTATATGAGTCTGGTGCCATCATAATAAACAATGGGGTTTAACACATCAACTCAATAGGTAGCAGGTTAATTATCAAACGAAGTTCAAAATTGACATTTTTGTTTGAAAAAGCATTGTTTGAACTAGGGACTTTCCATTTGAAACCGCATACTTGAACTATTTTTGAAAGTTAACCTGCTAACTATTGAGTTGATGTGTTAATTCCCCCTTTGTTTTTTCTGATGGCACCAGACTCATGCACGTGAAGGAGGAACAGTTTCTCAGGCTCTGGTAATAATCATTAAGTGCTATGAAAATCATATGAGTGAGCAATAAGTGCCCAAAGTATCTATAGATCAAAAAGATATTATAGATAAGAGAGGTTTAAAATTGAAGTGTTTGTCATCAATTGCATTATACTGTATATTCAATGCAAATAAAGTGCTGACAAATTAATTGTTATCACCACTTTCTTACCTTGTATATATTTTTTGAAACATTGTGTGAATAAAAAATATCATAATTTGAAAAATCAATTCTGAAATTCGAACTTTATTTGTGAGCACATAATTGAGCTCTTCTTAATTGAATTAAGACAACAATTATTAATAGATTATATGAGGAAATCATCCGGTATATTGACAATGATATAAACTGAAGCTTGCTTGATGCTGAAGCCGAACTGGAACATGGACTTTGCCCTTTGATGTTCGCTGACCTCCAGTTTCTCGCCGACGACACAAATCCACTCCTCTTTGGAGTAGAGTTTACTCAAGTCGTGGCATATTTTTTCTGCGATTTCGTTATAGTCGTCCAAATCATGGAATGCCTTCTCTGCGATCTCTTTAGCCTTTTTCCTAATTTTCAACAGACTATCCGTGTCGGGTGATTCGGTGCCGGTTGGCCCGCCTGTCGGTGCCAGAGTCACCGGCACTCCGTTTCCTTTTTCAGTAATAATCGTATAGTTATTAATCTTTTCCAATCCCTCGACTGTAATGCAGACCCTCTTAGCCTTCAAGAGCTGCGGAATAAGTGTTTTCATATCAGCAGTGATGACGCCGTCATTCAGTGCTGACGAAGGGTTTTCCTGACTATACGAATAATAAGCTATAATTTTGCCGTTAATTACTTTAATGGTTACGAATAGGCCTTCACTGGACATATCGTAACAGAAATATCTCTTTTCGTGTTCTCTTAGACTGTCTTTGACTTCATTGCCGACTTTGGGCTTCTGTGCTATTTTACAGGTCTCGGAGTTCATCAGCTCGAATGACTCGCTCAGGGCTTTGTAGGAGGACATGGAGAAGACATGAGTCGGGTCATTGTATGTCATTGTCAGCAGTTCATCCTTATGTATGTCATTCCCGATTCCGACGGCAAACATAGTTATGTTGGCCGCCTTGGCCTCAGCCACCTCTACGGTCACAGGTCTGTCAGGTGCGCCGTCGGTAAAAATGGTCATGATTCTAGGACTGCCCTCCATGTGCTTTGCACTCTTAAGCATATTTATAGCAGTCTTTATAGCATCTTGGGTATTTGTTCTATCATCTGGATATTTAGAACCAATTACTTTAGCTTTCATTTGAGCCAGGCTTAAATTACTATCAAATGGAATGACAACTTCAGAACTGGCGCTGAACACAATATATCCGATGTCTACAGTTTGCAGTGAAAACGTGTCCAACAGACTCGACACAAACTGCTTGGCCAGTTTGAAGTTCTCTTCCTTGATGCTAGCAGACCCATCCATCACAATGGCCAAGTCCATTCTACCCAGACAGTTGTCCAGCTTCTCCATTTCCCGGACCCGATCAACAAATACCTTCTGGGTGATTGTGCTGTCCCATTTTTCTTTAAAATATTTAGCTTGTTCCTCCAGCAGTATTGGAATGGGTTCATCTTGGATAGCAAAGTACAGGCGAACAGTAAGGGCTGAAATAAGAGGCTGGACCAGTTCATCAACGGTCACCTTGTTCCAATCTATGCCGAAGTGGTGCAGAATTTTTTCGTGAAGTGCTTTGAGGTTTGGCCGCGAATTGACATCTTTGGAGCGATTGAACTGTTCGAATACGCCCCAGATGCTATTGTTGTACTTGCTCGTGAACGTAGCCACGTCCTCCCCGAAATGGGTCTCAACATAAGCCATTCGCTTTAAGAAGCCATGGTCATCTGGGAATATACCAGCTTGCTCAATCAACGTGACCACAGCTTCGACCACATCTTTTCCGATCGCTTTATTTACAATAGTTTTGTCTGTTTTGGCTTCAGTTACAGTAAATAATATAATATTCACAAATAAAAGGCTGAAAATGAATACTAAATTCATAATTAATTATTTATTGTTTGGCTTAATTGAGTCAATTCAGTCAAACAGTTCTTAATTGATAGTAGAATTGAATGAATAGATTACAATAAATACTATAAATGAGAATATATTTAAGAATTTGAGTATTAAATAAAAATATATGGAATTTGTTTCAAGTGTTTTATCTTATTATTAATGTCAAAGTCATACACAAAGAGTGTTTGACATTTAGAAATATATCCTATTTTGACAAAAGAATATTTTTGAAACTCAATTAACAACTAAATAGAGTATTATTGGTATTATTGCACATATTCTGTGAACTTCGTATCGAATAACCGATTATTTTTGGTTAAATAATTTGTAGGCATTTCTGATAAACTTCAGAAATACTGAAGAATAAAATGATTAGTTTAAGAAAGAATCAGAACTAGCTTTTCAATACCTGTGCGCTCGACCTGTATCATTTTTTTCAAACTTATAATACAGTTATTGCAAGGCATTTTGAGCTCCACCCTGGTGTCTTCTCAATTCCTTTGTTTCAATTATAGTGAATAATTCGTTCACTCTTTTAACCTATGATTTATGACGAGCAAGGATGTATTATGGCACTACACCTCTTTTTTACCCGGACTCAAATAAGAGTCATATCAGAGATAGGAAATAGGCAATAGTTAACCCCTGGGAATTTGGCTGAGGCTGACCCTCCTCTGTTTTTCGATGATTTGGTTCAGAGAAAAGCAGATTCATTGTATCTCTCTTGTCCAACATTTTTGGCTGACACCCCCCTGTCGTCAGACTATCTCTGGAGTCATATCTGATGTCTTCATTGTCTTCATCTGTGATATAATTAATCAAAATCTTAAGCAATTCATATCATCTAATGATTAGTTTCCGAATCCTTTGTTCTTTTATTAATACTTTGTGTGAAATATTAGTTTCATATCCAATAGAAAATATATATTTCTTATGAATGCAAATAATTCTAATCAATATCCTATTTAAAGAGAATTTTGTGTTTGTTTTTATAGATTACTGAACGTTATTCATATGAATCGCAATCCTCTTAAATGTAGATAACTTTTAAAATAACATTAATTTCTTAATAAATATATATACTGTAGATCTTAGTTAAGGAAAAGATTAAAATTGCGCTTGAGTAAGGACTTGTAATTTATGTGTTCACCTGAGAAGTTCTGAATAAAAGTTAAGAACAAAACACAGAAAACGAAATGATATTTGCATTCATTTGAACGAAACTATCTATTAGTAAACATTCATTTATTTGTACAATTAGTTCATTTAATAAATCATTATTATTTTCACCTCTCACTCGGCATTTATCATCATGCTATATTTGTTGAACCCGAACACTTTGCTATAAAGGCTATTAAAAATGCTCTCTAAAACTGGCTCCAGGAGCCACAAATAATTAACTTAGCTGTAGATTGATATTTACAGTCAATCCCATACATACTCTGTATTCTTAATCAATGTATAGTCTTAAAAATTCAATTTGAGTCCGGCTATAATTAATTGATTACTCAACAGATATTCCAAACTTCAATGTCAGTGGGGCTTAAATTTATTTGAGTCTTAATAATCGGGAAGAATAAAAATTATGTAAACCATTGCTTCGTTTATATGGAAGCCAAAGGCAAACATAGTCTGAATGATAGGGTTTTTTGATTCACTTATATATACTTTTTCGCTGACAATACAAATGCAATCGTCTCTGACATACAATTTGCTCAAATCATAGCATATTTTAACTGCGATTTCATTATATTTCTCCAAATCATTGAATGCTTTCTTAGTTAGCTCCGGCTATTTTTCTGATTTTCAACAGATCTTTAGCATCACCTGATCCGGTTGTTGGCAAAGTAGACAATGTTGTGGGTTAAAAACTAAAGTTAATAATTATTTAAACGTCTCGTCTTAATAAGTTGTGCAAAAAGACAGATTAATTTGTGGGAGAGACTGAACTGCCACCCGCCAACAATTGTTGGTGGTTTCAGTCGGCAACTGCATAACACTTTAACCGCCTCTACATAACACTTTAACCGCCTATGAAACGGGTGGCGGCGGCAGAATGTT
>JAQIWA010002156.1:0-14400 GCA_034693305.1 Eueremaeus valkanovi
CGAATATCAAATAAAAATAAAAATTTTATAAGACGTGGACTTATTTAATGTTTAATTAAAATAATAAACAGACGGTTCGAATAAAACTCATTCAAAACTTTAAGTGAATATTATATTAATTCTAAAATTAAGTTCTTTATGTTAGAAAAGTTTTTATATCTTTTTTCTTAAACTACCGGAGCCAAAATGACACCTGTACATATTTAATCATATTATTTATCAAATTATATTTTAGAAATATATTCACCCTGATGTATTTGATACACGACATCAATATTATTTCAAATAATTTTCTTTGAATAATTATGCTTAATCAGGTCGATATATTTGGATCTTGAACATTTTTATAAAAAAAATTACGTCGATTAAGACCAATAATAATATTCAACAAAAAATTGTCTTACTCATTTAAAAATTTCGGTTCACTTGGCAGTTTACACAATAGTAGTTATCAATTGAGGCAATAAATATTTATTTATAAATACGGAAAATAAACAAATTTAAAAATTATATTGGTCCAACTGTGTTTTGTTTTATAGGCAGGCACAATTATTTTTTTCCTTTGTTACTATTCATATTCTGGGTTCATTTTCTGCAACACATTTTAACGCTTTCAATACTATTCAATGTATATTTTGAGCGCGCAATTCATAGCTGCAACTTTTGAAATGTTACAGACTGTATACTGTGCTTGATCTAATTATCAACTTGCAAAATATTAATCAGAAAATGGTGATTGGATTAATTATGTTCCTGAACATATTGGTATTACTATTAGTAAGTATTAATAGCCAATAATATTCATTCATATTCATTACTCATTTAAAAATTTTGAAGATCAATCTAACTGTTCCTGATAAATTAAAATTGAGCCTATTAATATCTAGCTCATATTTACATGGCTATTTTCTGCCTAGCTGAACATCCCTAACAATGCTGTGCTCTGATAAAATTTGAAACTTATCTTTGAATTATTTTTACCATGCTGACTAGCTTACGTTAATTAGTGTTGTTTAACATCCAAAATTTTTGCATCGAACTTGATTTAAGCCAAAAAACATTCTACTTGTTAAAATATCATAAACAATGTACTGGATCACATGAATTGAATCCTAATATAAAACTGTAAATCAATAAAATATATTTCAAATGAATATTACATTTCATTTAGTTTTCAATAATAATCATGAATTTTAATGTTATTTATCATGGTAATACATGAAAATATTTTATTCAATTATAAATATAATTCTGACACAAATTAGTTTAAGCTTAAAAATTATAATTATATAATAAAAGCTATTTATTAAACAAATATTTAGTTAGCATTCAATCGCATTCACAGACAAATGATTGCATATATTCTCAACAAAACAATCGAAACGTCTATAAAAGTGATAGAATTGTTAGTAATTCATAAAAAAATATTTAAACTGTACAAGGTGAAAAAGATTTTATTAGTTTCTTTACAAAAACAGAAAATTTCATAGAATTATCTTGTTTGGTTTAGGCTCCAGCTTCGTTTGAGCATGTCCTTCATTTATTTGGATGACTGTATGACAATTATTTCTTGAAGAAATAAACTGCCAGGCTAACTTTTACATTTTGGTTCAAATTACAGTTTTTGCGTAGAATCGACAATAATAGAAAATCAGCCTTGGCCAATTAATCAAATTTTTAGCAAGAATAATGTAATTTATAAAAGAAACATTTACCAGAACAGATTTATATTTAAGCTTGAACAATTTCAGTGATCAAGTCAGTCAAACGTATTTGTAGTGAATAGTTTCATCAATTTTCATTCAAAACTGAACAGGTCACCATTAATAAAGATGTGCAAAATCAAAAATGTTTTAAATGAATATTCATTGCTGATTTAAAATTATCAAAATATTAGAAATTTTGACCCTTATATAACCTCGTTTACTAAAGTAAGAAAAGATTGTGCTCTATAGACACCAAATATATCAAGTATAATTTCTGAAATTATCATTTATCCAAAACAATTGTTATTACAGTTTCCAGTTTTAAGAAAAGTGATTGGACTAATTATGATCCTGGACATATTTATAATGTATAAAAATAATCTGATCTGTTTCTGATGCAGATACCATAAAATTCATAATCTAAAATTTGCCATACACATTTTAAGAGTCTGATTTACCTTACAGTTTGACACATTGTATCGATTCATGCAATAATTATTTGATTATGAATTATGATAAATCATGTGGATCATATGAGTAGACTATTATCCTGAGCATTCCAAAAGATTTAAATTGTAATAAATAAATAATTTAAAAATTTGTCAATTTTTATAAAAAAAATTAGAAAATATGTTTTTGGTTGGCATAAAGTGGGAGAACACGATTAAATTGTAAAATTCGTATCTATCCTATAATATTTCATACAAAATGTAGCCGACTCAATTCAAAAATTTTTATTCTATTTACAGTTCGAATAGAATCAGTTAAATATTTATATTTATGTCTTCTAGTTTAGGTTTAAGTTTTGATTAACATTGTTTATACCAAGACCATTTGTTTTTGTAATGAATACACATAGGAACCTTCAATAAAACTGTCATACATTTATTGGCAATAAAATATATCTCAGAAAGCTTGTTTTTATTGCCATAATCTCTTAAATAAATTATCAGCCATGTTGAATTTGACATTTTGATTTAAAATATTAATACAGTCAGTATATAGAAATAAAGATAAACAATAATTTTATAATTATATGAATTGAATAATAAAGCTTAACCCAGCTATACGTTGTTGAGATAAATAAGTACAGCTCAATTAATTAAAAATAATTACATTTTAATTGGATAGACATTTATATTATATGAAAAAGGGTATGGCAGAGTTTTACCATAAGCTTCTATATAAATATTTGGCCATGCTCAGTTACACATTTAGCACTAAATTACAGTTTTCAGAATTGTAGTGAAATGTTCAGGGGAAAATTTATAGTTTAAATCGAAGTATATAAGTAACTTGTCATGATCAATTGTAGGTTATACAATTCAACCAACATGTTTTTCGATACCATAATTTTTGAATAAATAATATGCCATGCTCAGATTATTTCTATGTTAAATTACAGAGAGCACTATATTCCAATTGCCATTTCATAGTGATTTGATAATTACATAGCATAACATTATCTAGCACCAAACCCCCTTCAGGGTAGACTACCGAGCTCCTGGGACTACGGGCAGTGTTTTTATCTTGCGGTATCGGTGGAGGCAATGATACGCGTCTGAGACTTCACAGGACAGGTGACGGTCCCATGGTACCAATAAATCTTAATCCATATGTTCAATGGCTCGAATTTCAATTCTACAGCGAGCTATTGAAGAGCTCTAATTTGATATTTAACATTCACCCACATCGATTTATAATGCAGTTTACAAATTATAAGTAATTAAGTCGGTTACACCAGTTTTTGTCTTTGCGAAAAATTATGCTAGAATATAATATTTTTTGGTGGTTATTAATTATTCTGTATAAACTAAAATACTTCTCATTTAAAATATGTCTTGGGCATTTAGCGACTAGATCTATATTGTTGTTTGTGCATTATTAGTTAATCCTAGCTCAAAACACCATTATTTTCAAATAATCACAAATCAATCGAATATATTCATGGTATTAAATTAATTGACCCGCATTAAATTTTCAATAAATGTTAGACAAAATTTCTTGTAGAATTTGTACCAATAATTATCAATGGTAGAAACCGAAAGTATTATTCATCCAAATGAATTTATATTACAGTTTTCACAATATAAACAGCATGTCGGTTTTGATTGATTTGAAAATTTGATATATCCTAGATGTAAATCTGAATTAATTTCCGAATACTGAAGTTCAGCTTTTATTTTTTGCATGAATGAATTTTGAATATCATAGATATGAATCCAGTATGCTTGGCTAAAATAAATGTTTACAGGTCAATTCTACCAATAAATTCTATACATTTTCATTTAAAAAATATTTCACATTTCGTTGCGATCCGATTTTTATTCAATGCAATAATCTTTCATGCTCACTTGTCCATTCTATTTTATATTACAGTTTACTCTATAGACACTGAATAGATTAATACGATTTATTTCAGTATTATAAAAAAATATGCAACTGATGAGCAATTATTGTATTAAAATATGAATTAATTGATAAAATTTAAACATACTTTTAATGCTTAAAGCTGTTATGTGTAATACAGTTCATTTTGAATAATTATTCGATAGACTTGAATGTTATAAAAAATATTAAACCCTCAGCCCATAATATTTTAACTGAATAAATAGCCATGCTCAATTAGGCATTTCGATTTAAATCACAGTTTAGATAAAATTAGTGATATTTTAATTAAAAATTTGCACTTGGCTATTTCTCGCTTTAATAGGACAGGTTAAATCGTGCAAAACTATAAGAATCCTGAAGATTTTAAGAACACTTGCAAATGTATTGATTTGATAAAAATAGTTATCATTAATTATATTACCAAATGGTTTCACATCTAAAAGTTGACTTGTTCATTCGAAAATTTCAATTTGACTTACAGTTTCCACATTATTACGAATAGATTCAAGCTATAATTATGTTTTATTCAGAATTATCCATGTTGAATCTCATGCAATCTAAATTATTTGATACTTACAATCTCTAAAATGACAGAAATAGCGTTATGAAATGTGTCCTTAGAGAATATCAGTTATTTCTCAAGTTATATCAGTTCTAATTTATTGGTGGTGACTAAACGAACAACATTTTCGAAAACATTGTCGAAAACATTGTCGAAAACATTTCCGAAAACATTTCCAAAATATTTCCAAAACATTTCCAAAAATATTTCCGAAAACATTTTCGAAAACATTTTCGAAAACATTTCCAAAAATATTATTGTGTAAACAATTTCTGGAAAGAATTTTTTTACAAAAAATATTCATTACAGTTGAAGGAAAAAATTTTATTACAGTTTATTGTTTAAAAAAATATTTTATTACAGTTATGAAAAACAAAATTTTTTATTGTAGTTTGGAAACAATTATTTGAAAAATATTTATTACAGTTTTCGAAAATTTAAAAAAACTGTTTGGATAACAGTTTTTAAGATTTTTTTCATTACAGTTTGCTTAAAAGTTTTTGAAAATATTTTATTACAGTTTTTGAAAATTTTTTTTACAGTTTTTGAAAAAAATTATACTTTTATTATAACAAGAAAATTAACCTTGTTTTTGATTATGAAATTCATTAATTATTTGAAATATCAAGCTGAGAATTAATTTAATGAAAATTTTAAAAAATCATTTTAATTCATAACAATTTTCACAAAAATAAAAATTATCAAATTTAATTTACAAATTTTTATCAATCTTAGTGAGAATAAAACATGTTTCACAAGAGTGAATCAGCATTTGGGAGGAACTGGAACAAATATCATACCAGAGCCTCATTTCTCTACTAATATACCCGGTAATTTAACTGGGCCACCAGGTAATATTCACATTAAAATTGTTTTACCTAGATAAAAACTACATATAATCTTATTAACTTGCTTTAATACTATTTTAAATTTATTAATTAGATTTGAAATACTGGAAAACTTCACATTGTTTGGAAAAAACTGAAGTAATGAACAGGGAGTTTTTGCAAATAAAATCTACTGCAGATGGTAACTTCATTTACTGCAATCCCGCATCCATTATGATCAACTCGCATGAACTCAAATGTCCCAATCACATCATGCGTATACCTTTATCTAGTAAAGTTGACATAGCTGATAAAGAAATGGGATCAGAGATTATTAAGATAGGGGTAGTTCGGGGGTATAATCCATTATTAAACCATATAGCTAATTTAAACCAGTTCAAAAACATGGGTGAATTTTATACTAACTTTGACAAGAAAATAGATAAGGACTTGAAAACACTTTCAGATGATCAAACTGAGCTATATAAAGCTTTTGATGTTAAATTTAAATGGAATTACCCTGTAGGCTATGTTTCTTGGATAGTACCGCTCTTATTCATAATAATTGTTGGAATACTTATTACCCTGCTTAAAAAGAACAAAAACAAATTCAGACGAGCGAGAGCACAGGATTTCGAATTGGAATGAAAATAAACTTGTTCATTTAAGAACATTCAAATATTCAGACTATAAAATTCAGATTATAAATGAAATTAGTTTAGACATTTGGTTATCACTAATTCAATTAATTAATGATTAAATATTAATTTTTATTGTCAAATGTTGTCTAAACTGTAATAAAAAAATTTTGTTTTTCCAACTGTAATGAATATTTTCTTTCAAAACTGTAAGAAAATATTTTTTTCAAAAAATGTTATAAAACTGTAGTCTAACAATAAACTGTAATAAAATTTTTCTTTCAACTGTAATGGATATTTTTGGTAAAAAAAAATTCTTTCCAGAAATTGTTTCTGGAAATGTTTTTGAAAAAAATTGTTTACACAAAAATATTTTTGGAAATGTTTTGGAAATATTTTGGAAATGTTTTGGAAATATTTTGGAAATGTTTTCGGAAATGTTTTCGACAATGTTTTCGACAATTTTCTCGAAAATGTTGTTCGTTTAGTCACCACCTAATTTGTTGCCGTGTTTTGGCTTTAAGGGGGAGTTCCAAAGATTCCAGCTTATTCAATGAGTAAATTGAATTGTGTTTAGTATGAATTGCATTAGAAATACATAATCAAATTAATCAGGACCTCTAAATTATTCCACATTTAAGCTTAACGGTTGATAATCCTATAATTAGCAATGAAGTTTATAAAATTATTCACTGCGACAAAATATTCTTCCTTCCCAAAAATTGTTCTTTCTCATATAAAATGTGTTTATTTATGTGAAATTCATGTGAATCGCTACGAAAGTTAGTGAAATGTTGTTTTCAACCTTATGCATCTAGTACAAATGGTGAAAGTATTACTTACCCAGATCGATTAAAATTACAGTTTGCTTATATCAGAAAGAATAATATAAATTTTTTCCCTTGGCCATTGAAGCTCGTATTAAGCTTATTTAAAAATATTTTGTATCTTGTTTAAGAATATCGCTTACATATTTATTCTTCTCCTTTAAAGTAAAATAGAACAGAATATTTTTATAATTATCAGATAGATTCTAAGCCCATAATTTTTTGATGAAATAATTTGCAATGCCCACTAACTCAATTTGGTTAATTTTACAGTTCTAGGGCTAAAATCAATCCAAATAACTTCAGGTTTTAATTCTTGCTTTGGTTAGTTCTGTTAAGACCAAGGCCATGCTGATCTGCAATAATTGGGTAAATATTTGAATTCATTAATTGATTTAAAATTAGATTTTTTGCGTTGATGACTACAGGTCAATTCTATGAAACCAGATTTTTGATTTGATAGACAAAAAATATATTTCATCCAGGATTTACTTTCCAATAATTTCTTTAACAAATAATCTGCCATGCTTAATTAAACATTTGGATTGAAATTACAGTTTCTGGAAGAATTAAATTAGTTTTAATCTTTTATTTGATTATATAGAAAAATAAAATATAAGGAAGTTCTTATTGCATAAAATTCATCCTTTTTGAATAATTTATTTTAAAAATTATTCTTGGCCAAATACAAACCATATGTATCCAGTATGAAATCGGAATAGTTTTATGCATCCACATGAAATTATATTACAGTTTAAAATTTTTTAATAATTTATCCAGTTAAACATATTTTCATAGATGCATAAAGAAGCTGTAACGTTGCCATAATAAGTTGAAATAAAATAGAATAAATGAGGTTGATCAAAGTAAAAACTTCAATTATAATTCTGAAAATTTTCAAAGTTCATAAAAAAATAGAAACAGAGTGTGTGGCCCCGTAAGATTTCAAAATCAAAATTTGCCCAATTACTTCCAAAATTTTGATCTAATTTACAGTTTGCACAATAGAGTATTTGTAATCATTTCACAATCAGCCTGTTATTACAGTATAAGTTATTACATTATATTCTTTCAATTCGAGAGACTAAACCGCTTCAGTATCCGCCTCAAAGACTGAGCTGTCTCACTTTCCGCCTCTCAAATAAATTGATATAACAGTTTGGACAATATCAGTGATAGTCATCTACAGGGAATCCCAAAAGTGACGCAATATTTGAATATTTTACAGTTGAAAATTTAGATAATTAGGTGAATGGTCAAATATGTTCCGATATTTAGCATCCGAAAATTTTTGAAAAAAGTCACCCAGCTAATCCTTAAATATTGCATTGAAAATAATGTCATAATATTTTTCTAAAATAAATTTAACCAAAATTTTAAACAATAGTATTGTCAGTTCACAGTCACTGTTAAGCCTCAATTATGATTTAATAATTCAGATAAACAGTATTTATTATTAGATTAAATTATTCGTCTTATTAAATCATTCATTTGAAAAATTATTAAGAGCGAATACAAACCATAAGTATCGGGTATGAAATCGGAATATTTTTATGTATCCACATGAATATACATTACAGTTTACAAAATTTTAATAATTTATCCTGTTAAACATATTTGTATCGATGGTTAAAGAAGCTCTAACTTGTTCAAATAAAATAGAATAAATGAGGTTGATCAAGGTAGAAAATTCAATTATAATCCGGAACATTTTCAAGTTTATAGAAAAAACATGCACCTTTAAGTTTTTGCAATATTGCAATATTGCCGAATACTTGCAACATTTTTATCTAAATTACAGTTTGCTCAATATAATATTTGTGATCATTTCACAGTCAGGCCTTTATTATTAATTAATAACTAAGATACCTTTAATTTGAGAGAGACTAATCCACCTAAGTCTCCGCCACCCAGATGTTTTAATTGTTTCGAAGCAATATACAATTAGAATATTTATGATCAAGCTGCATCTTAGAATCATTAGCAGAATCTGATAAAAGATTTCCGTTTTAAGAGTACTACTTCGCTGTAGGAGTAAAACCAAGAATTCTGCAAGGTCGTCCACCAAACCTATTACCGCCAAAACTATTCCGATTACCTGCAAGTTGGCCAACAGCACCACAGTATCGAACTGTTCATCGTCAGCCAATTGCAGTTATCAAAATAGTCTAAATCAACTTGATCAAGGAAGTGAAATCCATGAAAAGAATCATCAGTATTTTTGTATAGTATAAATATATTCCTAGTTATTCCAGTAACTAAAATAATTCATGAGTAGGTTGTAGACGTCGACCAGGGGTACATCGTACAAGTCTTGGCTATCGGCGAAAACGAGGGTGAATTTGAAATAATTTCGATAAGCATCATTAAAAATTTTGAAAATCCAACTAGATAAAAATTATGAAGTTAGACTAAAAATTCGAATCCTACGTTTTCTGTCATCTTCAATTAGTTCAGGGTTTCTGTGGAAATAATATGGAATTTATATTTTTTCTTACAGTTAAGTCAAAGATTTAAAAGTTTTTTTCATAAACTTACAAATATTTGAAACCAAATCTAATTTATATTTTCATTTGAACTTTAATGATTCTAATCAAGCAAGAATGTTTCAATTCTTTCAAAACAATAAACAAATAGAATATTAAGACCAAGCTGAATTGAATTGGTTAATTGAGGAATTTAGCAATTTTTATATAAATTAATTAATTCTCATTAATAGTGTGATGAAAATCAACGACAAATAAATATGTATTTAATTCAAGGTTAAAAATGACAAGGAATATATAGAATATTTTTAATTTAAGTTTTATCTAATATCAAATAATTATTAAAATAAAAATATATTTTTAAAAACTGTAAGAAAAGTCTAAATTTTGATATTATTTTAACTATAAAAGTAAATTTTTTCATTGGAATAACAGGTTTCCAAGATATATTTTGAATGATATTCCTTAAATCAATGAAAAACTAATATAAACTTATCTACATTAATTTTTTTAACAAACTATACTTGCTGAGTAAAATTTCAGGTTTCTTGAATTTTTCTCCATTCTAAAACAAAGTGACTAGTTTATGGTAAAACTAGTAAAACTAACAATAAAACTAATTCCTAATTTGCATCTTCATAAAACTGTGAAGATGTCATAATTTTTGAGCTAAAATATCAGCATGGTGCCAATTTATATTATATAAAATTATTCAAATAGAATACTTATAATAAATTAAGGATATATTTTAATCTAAGTTACCTTAATGATTAGTATTCAACTAGCTTAAGTTGTGATTCAATTTATAATCCATGCCATTGAAAAATGCTAATTCAGTCCATTTAGAATAAAATAATTAACAATTGTTTCTCTGATTATTTCAATAGAGAAATTAAAATTATATTTTTCAATATAATAAATCTTCATAAATAATTCAACCAGGATAATGATTGGATAACAACATCCAATTAAATTAATTTCATTTTGATTGAATATATTTTTTAATCAATTCTATTTAATTACAGTTTATTTCTAAATGATTTAATTTTATTGATTTATTCTTGAATATCTCGCTAACATGTAACCACAAATGTTACCATGTCATATGGCACTTAAACCTTTTGTACTTGTTAACCTGAATGGAATTCACCTATTTTCATCCAGATCGTTGATGTAGTTCTATATATTTGGCATTTTAACGAAATTTTTAATACTAGTAATACGCCAATACTCAGCAAACAAAGGGCAAAGAAACCTAAACTTTTGCCAAAGCAGAGCATATTCAATCCGTTCATTCAACCAAACCCTTTCAATCTTCAGCCGCCGTTAGTTCCTGTTATGGCAGCAGCAGCAGCAGCGGCAGCAGCTGCAGCAGGAGCACCAGTAGCACCAGTGCACTCACCACGTCCACCGAAACTTGAGCTCTTCTCCGGCAAAAACAAAATCCGAATCTCAAGTTGGCTGAACCTTCTTGACGTCGTCCTACGTACAGTTAACGCAGCCAACGACGATCGCATCATACGCCTCATGTCCTACCTATCGGACAATGCGCTTCAAATCTACTCAGAAAAGATCGCCGTTAACATCGGAAACATGACGTGGGCAGACTGTCTTCAGCTCTAATAAAACGCTTCGACAATAAGACCGTCTCTGACGCAGTCATTGCAAGTAACCGTCGACTCCGCAAAACAGAAACCATTAAGGAGTACTTCGACAAAAAGATGGCTCATCTCGACCACACAAGCCTGTCCGACGAACACAATTCCGATCTTCTTACGAATGGCCTTCCCGAAGACTACCAAACGCGAATGATCGGGTTTGATATCACATCGGCGGAAGATTGGCTCCAAAAGGTCGTCAAAATGGAAGCCGCTCTCAACCCAACTGACAAAAAGAAACGTCCGTCTGATAACAACTCCAACACATCGGATCAATGCCATTGCACTCTCAACCACTGTGAGTCCTTCCGAGCGAACACTTCGTCACAGCAACGGACAGACAGGGAGACAAAGCCTCGCTGCCGTGCCTGCGAAGACAAAGGTCTCGAAAGTACCACTACTATCGTGAGTGCCCGAACAAATAGAAATCACAGCACAGTGATAGCAAGAACTCATTGCCGCCTTGCCGTATCTGCAAGTCTCAAGGCATTAAGGCAAACCATTGGCATCGAGATTGTCCGAACAGCGAACAACCAGAACAAAACGAATCAGACCATTCATCGCCTTCCGACTCGAATAACGTCGAAGACAACAACAGCGATCAGTTCAGCCAACCATTCATCACAGTTCCCGCTATCATTAATGGCGACAGAACCGCAGCAGTTCTGGACACGGCATCCACAACAGATTTGATGTCCGCCGACTACGCACACTACATCGGTCTCCGCATCGATCAACGCAAACGCAAACGTGTTGCCAACGGTACACTAATCAGTTGCGCTACCACCAACGCTTACGTGAAGATCGACAACACGCTACATCATCTTCCAGTTCTAGTAGTCCTGAGGTTCCGCTTCAATCTTCTACTCGGACTACCAACTCTCAGCACGTTCCGTATCTGTATCGACACCTCTTATCGCACAGCTTACGTCAGGTCAAGATCGCCGCCGGCATCTCTAGCACCTCAGACTTCAGCAAACTCCGCGACATCGGATACGCGACCGTAGACATCCATGTCCTCAAATATACGTCATCGGATACGCGACTGCGGACATCCATGACCATCCCAAAGCAAATCAATTCCGCTAAGACTTCTACAGCACCGCTTAAATTCAAACCAACACTTCCCGGCAATCAAACAGTTAAGCCTGTCCTGACATCAGCGACTACTCGCAGGACTACTAAGCGCAAACAGAAGAGCACAGCCAACAGAAAGGCTAACTCTCAGCCCGCTCTATCGTCAACCGCGAGTAAATGGATTAACAGACATCCGCCACAGCAGTCATGGCAACGACGCGATCCGCCATCGACCTCTACCTATCACTGCCATCACTACTTAAACCATCGCGACTCCTCCCGACGGTCTAAGGCTAAAGAGGCGGAGAGTGAGCCGATCACGTGACCAAAGATCTAGAACATTCTAGAAGTTCGTTCCATATGAGAACATTCACTTATAATAGCTTTACTTTCGTACGAATCCTTATAATAATGAATCAGAATATCATTCCGTTTAAACTCTATAAAACTCAATGTATTAAAAGCTATTCAACTGTCTGTCTACTACTACTGTATCCTAATGTATATGAGTCTACAGGCAGTTCAGTCTATATGTCTGCTGTATATCTAATGCATAAATAAATGTATATAAGACCATGTATTCTGTATATCAGTCTCATTCTTGTATCAGCAGCAGAGCTGTACACTTGAAGCGAATAAAGTTATTTTATACTTAAAAGCTGACTATTGTAACGTTACTCTGTTCGTCCTGCCCCCCCAAACTATCTATACTAGATCTGAGCCGCCATCCCGGGCTCGTACTAGTGTAGGGCTGAAACATATCTTAACTATCTCAACTAGAATTCTGTGCCTACTCACGGGCGCGTGCTAGTCTGAGGTCCTGAAACACTCATAAATTACGTCAAACCATAGTGTCGCGAATATCGGTATATTGCGGTCGCCACACTATATTCAAATTTCTAAATAAAAATTGAGTGATTCAGCCAATCAGAGCTCTAAAAAGATGCTGCGCGATGCAACATACTGTATGGACTTTAAGCTAACCCTTTAGAACAAATTAATAATTTTTGAAATTTCAATTAAAAAATATACCATGATCTTTATTCATATGGCTATTATAGTTATGGAATATTTTAATCACAGTTTTGAATGACTATTATTTAATTTATTCAATATAAAGTTTCAATATAATTCAATATAAATGATTGTAATGGACATGATGAATCTAGAGATTGTGTCAAATGTTAAACTAGTCATAAAATGATAAAATTTAAAGCCAGTTAATTATATTTAGAATTTATTAGTATTTTGTTTAAAAAATTAATTGAATTTTCAGTTTTTCCCAATTATTTTAATAACAATATTGAATAAATAGATTCTATTATATTTATGACCTTTCTTACAGTCAGTTGAGTATTCGAGTTTGAATACAAAATAATATAAAAACTGTAATCTTTATAATATTTATAATATCTTCATGTGTGACGTTCATAATTTGATGCAGTTCCACACTATTCAACCAGAATGACATATTCAAACTTAATGCTTATAATTTATAAATTATAAAACACATTTTTTTTAAATAAATAAATTGCCATGCTCTTCTAAGCAATTTAATTTAACATACAGTCTGCACCATTGAAATTAAAAATAAAATTCAAATGTAATTCGCTTACCATTTTTTATTGAATAAATAATCTGCCATGCTTAAATACACATTTTGAAGTAATTTACAGTTTTACTATTGGAGAACTAAAGTTTTGATATTATCTTATATTTAAATTTATTAATAAATACAATTTAATCAAGTTCTGTATGCGTATTTTTAAAAAATTGGTACAGTTATAATTTATTTAAAAAGAATGAACTTTGACATGTTTAGTTTTGATAAAATTCAATTCGCAGGCACTGATTTACCATTTTTTTAAATGAATATTCTCCCATGCTCAGTTACAAAATTTGATTTAAATTACAGATTGTAAAATTGTAATGAACTTTTCAGTCGAAAATCCATAATAAAATAGTGAATGATTAGCAACCTATCATGGTCAATTGTTAGAATACCAATTCCTATCCACATTATTTTTGTCCTGGATTTTTGTGAAATTCTAGATGGTGTATTGCATTTAAAATAATGTCATAACAATTATTCTAAAATAAATTTAACCAACAGTTTAAACCAGAGTTGTGAAAAACTGGAATGGGTACAATAAATAGACTAAAATTGTGTACATTTCATATATGAAAAAGTATTGGAAATACATGACATCACTCACAGGTCATTTCAA
>JAQIWA010002157.1:0-14391 GCA_034693305.1 Eueremaeus valkanovi
TATTAAACAAATCAATAGTTAATATAAATTAAATTTTTGTATTGTTTAGTCAAACGGAATGATTGAGTATTTAATAAATGCTTATAAATCAGATGAAAATGAAAATTATATTTTTTTCTATTTTCAATATAAGAATAAGTAAATTAGTTCAGGGCTTGAAATTGTAATACAAATTGTTTTGCCATTATTTTCATTAAATTCGGAATAGATTTAGATTTTTAGCGTTAAATCAGATTTTAATTAGTTTTTGAATAAAATACAAATTTTTGAAGTGTTAATGAAAACTCAAAACTTATCGCTATTTTATCATTGAAAAGGTTTTTAATGAATTAGTTGAAACTTAGTAATCAGTGACGCGGATAATCAATGATCCCAGTTGGATAACAGGGTGGATTTTTAATTTTAAATCCTTGCCCGATTAATGACTGGTCAAATAAAATGCTAATAAAGACAACAATATAAGCGAATTTGACCAAGGTTAGTATTAATAAGAGTAAAAGTAATTAAATGAGAATACAAAATAAAATAAAAGAAGCTTGCTTACATAAGCAAAATAAATGATCAGTGCTTTCAATGTTTCAAACATACAAACTCTCCAATAATTAGCACTATATTAGAAATTAAAACTCAAAAGAGTACAATTAATTACAGGAATATTTGCCCTGCACACTATTAATTCATAGACTCAATTGACTGGTAATCGCAACTACAGTATAGCTATAATACTTCAATATTTACTTTTATAAATTGCCCCTTGATAGGAATACAGTTTGAATTGAATCATTCAGTTGACTGTAAACAATTGTTGAGCATTGCAAGAATGAGCTAGCTCTTTCCGGGGATGTGGAGAACGGCCTTAACCCAGAAAAATAGAGATCAGGTCTGATCTGAATCAGAGAAATACAAGAACAGAAATAACAAAAGAATAAGACAATAGAATCGGAGCTAATATTTAATAGATTAGAAAAGAGATTCAAAATTATATGTTTTGATTATTTATTGCATAGAAAACACTTTTCTCTCTAATTATATATGAATTGAGTTCTATATAAAGAACTTATGAAAACATAAAAACTATTTTGTTTTCTTCTTTCGTCAGAACTTTGTTATTCTTTGCATTTGTTGTTATTCTAATCTATATTTATATTTATAATAATATTATTATATTTTTATGCCATTCGACTCAACCGTATTCTCATCTTAATCTCATATTTCTATGCAATAGTAATCATGTTTTAAAAACAATATACAGGACTCTAATTATTAATAACATTTATCTAAACATAACTAAATTGTACTGACTTAACAGTACTGTACTGTTTAGAAGTTTGTGTTTAACACTGTTAGGTGTTATGTAACAGACATTAAGGTGCCCACTGTTTCACACAGTTATGTCTTTACCTGTTATTAGTCACACAATAATCACATATTTAATGAATCAATTTCTACTAATTGAAGTCAAAAGAGTGCCTCATCTTTACAGCCAGAGATTCAGATTCAGTAGTAATGTCCTGAACAGTATTTGGACCAATACTCCTAATGCAAACCTAAATCTAAATTGGATTTCAAAAATAGTCAAAAATATCGAATTTTTCATTGCTTTGAATTAATTTTGTAATAAACTTGAAGTAAAATATGTATTAAAGCATTGCATTAGAAGTTAGTGATAAACAGAATTAAAATTCAACTCTAATAAAGATTTTCAAAATATTTATGAAATATATGAAGAAAAATATGTTTAAGATTCAGATGAAATTTTGTTTAGTTATTACGTATAAACCAGAGGCAATGGGAGCACAGGTGGGGGTAACCCCCTTGTGATTTTGGCTGACCCCCCCTCTGATTTTTGATGATTTTGCGGAAAAACTCAAAAATGGGGCACTTTTGGGCGAAAATTGGGTGATTCATTGTACCCCTTTTGGCAAAATTTTGGCTTACCCCCCCTGTCGTCAGACCCATTGCCTATCTCTGGTATAAACTTGAATATACTGTGCAAAAGGTATGTTGATAAGGAAATATCAAATGTCATCCATATCAAAGATCCTGATTATATGCTTATATTGTTTTAATGATAAATAAACTTTTATCGGATTATATCTTAATAGAAATGCAAGTTTGGTCAGAGTTAAGCCAACAAAACCATTAATTATCTGAACATTAATTAGTTATTAAAATAATTAATGAAAAATAATGTTCGCAACGAATAAACGTTTAATAGAGTTATCAATTCAATCATATTTTTAATTTTGGTTTTGGCGCTAATAAGTCAATCAAAACTAAGGATAAATCATATAATTTCTATTCTGATTCATATGAATTCATCACTAATGTAAAGACTAATGTAAAAATATCAGTTATTTGTACTGGACATTCGAATAGTTGGACATAACTCGCTTCCGCGCCAAAGATTTTTGCGATATTTTTATAAATAAATAATTTTGCAAAAAATTATTGTTTGAGAACATGTGTTAATATCAATATTTATTCCTTAAGAAATAAATCATTGAATTTTTAATAGACTTTTTTCTAATAACTAACTTTGAATAGAATTTTTATTTGGAGAACAAATTAAAATTTTGAATATTTAACCTGGCCTTAAATTCGTAAAAGTTTTCCATAATGATTGCTAATCTAAATTGATAACTTTTTGAACACCATTTTCTATTTATATACAGATAATAAACTTCAGATCATTTTCTTTAAATTAACACTTTCTAACTTGGTAAATTGTAATTACCTAGCTACACTAATCTATTGCAATTTTCTGTAAGTTAGGATTTTATTCGGGTAATTTCCGTACCTCTTACAACTGACAAATCAGACATTTCTATTCTGACTTTGATATTAATATTTATACAAAAAACGAGATTTTTATTAATATTTCTAAATTAGAATATTTTTATAAATGAAAGAGATTTTACTCTCGATTAAGATTTGTCTTCCGTTAATATGAATAAGTTTTTTATAAAAATATTATTTATTATGATTTGCGATAATATATTATTTGCAGATTTTATCTAATAATTAAACGAAATAAATATATAATAAAAATTTGAAAATATTATTAATGTTTAGCAATATTTTTGAAAAACCTATTTTATGCGCAAAACAATTCGTAAATCAAATATGTTTTAATAAAATAAAGTTTTATATAATTCACACATAAAAAGAAGTATTTAGAAAATCGATAAGAACAAGATTAAATTGAATTTAACTTGCTTAAAGATGAAAACTTAGAACTAATAATAATAATTTTGATATAAATTAGAAAAATCAGAGATAAATCAAATTAATAGCGAAATATCAGAAAAGTTATTCAAATTATAGTCTTTGAAACTTTCGATCTGAAAGTTATAATAAAATAAAATATGTTTTCAGCAAAATATAAATTTTAAATTAAATTTAAATTATATTTAAAAATAGCACTCCTTTATAGTGGAAAAATGATCAAATCAAAATTACAAAGTTGATTTGATTGAGTCCAATATAAACATTAAGTAGTAGATTATTTATAGCCTGGTTAATATTATAATAGCACTTAAATAACTCTTTACCCAATAATTTATTCAAATAATGTTTTATTTATTTATCTTTTCCTATGAGAGTACAGAATATAATAAGTTTTGATTCTCTTCTGTAAATCAAAAACAAAATTAACATTATTTTCAAATAATAACAAAATACATAATAGATTGCTCTGGGCTATAGTTATTGTTAAAAAAAATCTCATTTTTTATTTATATAAGTAGTCATTATTTTTGATAAAAGTAGTCAATAGTTGGATAAAAGTTATTAATTTGGAAATAATATATTCTTTATTCGCATTTAATGAGACTTTTTGGCTATAAAATCAATTATAATTCGTTTAAGAAAAACAGGACTGAAGTGAACCGATTGATGACTAGAGTTAGGATATACTCATTTAACGCATATTTTTCACACAATCATAATCTAGTTTTTTAATCAAAACTAAATATAATTTTTTTTAATGAGTTCTTTAATCCATTTATATCTATAGATATGATTATACAGTATTATAGTTCATATGGAAAGTGAAACAAATATTTTAAGAAATTATATTTTTAACTTCGCTTTCAGATAATTGGGAGTCTTTTTCATACCTATCCTTCCTCTATAGGAGCCATCATTAGTGACAAAGAGGAAAGACATGACTAATGATTATATTCTAATCAGCATTGAGATGGATGATTCGGAAATGTACCTGTATCAATTGAATAGACACACTGTTACTATGAATTTAATTTATGCGCATTTTTAATATAATTTTCTGTTAATTGACTTTAATTAATGTCAATCATTCTGACACTAATTGACGGAACTATTTGTCAATTTTGATCTCAACTGTGAACACAAAAAGCAGAGATGTGCAAGCTCACGTATAACTTTTAAAAAAATTTTAAACTAATAATTTATGTGGGTAAGGGTCGAATTGTATATTTCCTTTTTTAATTTTAAGTGGCAAACAAATAATAGAATGCATCCTGGACATTGTGACAATTTATCAATTTTAGGCTAAACTATTGAATTAAAAAATTTGAGACTCTTTTGCTTCTGACACAGATTACAAGTATAGAGAAACTGATTAGAAAGTCCAGGGTATTGAGGCCTACATAACAAGACAATCGCGTGAATTTGCAAAGGAGTGACAATAATCTGAACCAAATTAAAATATCTGATCAGTGATTACAAAGCGTTAATTATTGTATAGATTGTTGTTTATAATCAGAAAAATTCCAAACAATTTATTTTCTCACTCTTTAATCACTTTTGCATTTCGTGAGAATCGCTTAAAGTATTGGATCAAAAGACTGCCCGAGAGTTGATTTGATACACATTTCTGCCGTTTAGCTCAACTCCAATCTTAAAGGTTTTTGCTATGAATTGAGTGTTAATTAAATAAAATATTGATAAATAAATTATTACATTAACTAAAGCGGCCGTAAAAAGCGTTTTTAGAAATTTTTATATTAATTTGTCCTCGAATTCAAATAAAGAGTAAAAATTGGATAAAAATCAAATTAATTAAAATCTAGTGATTAGTATAATTCAAAGAAAAGATTATTATATTCTTTGAAATACATGAGACAATTGTTTTATTTGTCTTTTCACTACACATATAGTAATATTCAATATTATAGTTATTATAATTTCCAATCAAATGATATTTTACTTTTGATTCTTATCTTTAGAAATAATTCAATAAAAGTTTTTTAAAAAAATTATTGTTATATATAATTAATTGGAGAAAAATTAGATGTTTATCAACTGATTGAAAGGAAAACTTTCATTGAAGTAATGAATGAAAAATATTATTCTTAAGAATTGCTATTTTGAAGAAAAACCTAAAAAGAAAAGACAAGAAAATGCTTCTGAATATTGAGAAGTGAAGTAAAAACACTAAAAATTGGAACAACATATTGAAAGTAAAACCTAATTAATAGCCCCGGGTATAAGCTGTCAGAGATAGAAAGATCACTTTTATTTGTATCTCTAATTTTTTTTCTGATAAATCAAATTTCTATTTAGAAAATCATTTTTTGTTTACATTTATTAAATTTTTTAATTAATGTTTATTTAATCAGATTTTTGTTTTATTTATTTTCAAATAAGTATTTAATTTATAATTTCCATTGAAAATAGCGAAAGCAATCGGATTAGAAAAGGACCTGAACTTAATTAAAGCAATTAATTATCTTATCTTAATTTGAATTTTATTCAAAAATGAGATCATTTATTGAAAATTTATAAAATTTTAGATTAATTTTTCTTAAGGCATAAATATAGTGGAAGTTTTTGCTGACCTCTCACTAGAACCAAGAAATGTACAATGACATTTTCAAATTTTATCTTGCTATATTTTTCTTCTATATTAAAATCAGAACAGACACGCGGAAGATTGACCTAGGCAAAATTCTTCCTTAAACTTCATTACAAGATATTAAACCTGCCATTGCTCTCAACCTAGTATAGTTTTCCAGCTTGTTTACCCTAAAATCTTGGCCAAAAGGTTCATATCAATAGTTGCCTAATTCCAAATCTGATATCAAACTTACCAGAACTGAGAAGAAATCTAAAGATAATTCAGAAAATACTGTAAGAGTTTGTTTGTATACTAATTATTAGTTTCTCAATAATTTTTATGAACGCTATTAAAGGTTGAGATAAGCATCGATTCATCACTACTTTCTTTTGGTCATTATTTTTAAAAATGATCCGAATCTATTGATATAATCGTGAATTCCGCAGGCAATGATGAAGTAATCAATGAATCTCCGCAATTAGCTTGGTGCTAAAATATCAATCCTTTGCTACCGTAATATTGCAATTACTCGCCTGACGTGAGAATGAATAAGAGGAAAGACTGAGTGAATATTGATATCAATTTGATTTCTGCACTCATTTTCTGTTACTGTAATTTTGATTAGCCTGGGAATGGTAGATGATGAATGGCCAATTGCACAATATCAATTACAATTATAATTGTAATCAAGGTTAGAATCAAAAACAAAAGGCATATTAATGTTCGGACCGATTAAGCGAATAAGAAATTTGGTTAAAGAAAATACTTTTCAATAATAAATAGAAAGTCTTTATAAACAAAAAACTGATTCAAAAGAGATTTAAAATTCAAATTTGGAAACAGAAATGTATAGAATAATCACGAAATAGCCTCAGAATATATATTAATTCATTATAATGTTAAACATTTTTATTATTTAGTCCACTTTTGATTACAAAATATATAAAACATTTTCAATGGTTTTAATTTTAAATTAACTTTTTTGTATTTATACCACAATTTGCTATTATCAAGAAAAAAGTAATCAAATGATACATTTATGTATTATTCACCCACACACTCTTATAAAGCATTCAGGATAAGTTATTTACGACAAAATTCTTTTAAATTTATTAATTAAATTCATATAAATTAGTCCAACGAATAGATGTTTCGCTTTCCTCAGCAGTTTTTGAGACAACAATTATTGCCAACAGAGGAGGAATAGATTCGGGATATTCTGATCAAATAATTTATAAATTTATTTCAGTTTCAAATCTTGTTTTGTTTGGCATTTTTTTAGTTTATTCGTTAAATAAGTTATTAATAACTCATAAAAACATTTAATTGAGTCGAAAATTGAAATAATGTTTTCTTTATTGAACTAAACATAAGTTTTGTAAAACTTTTTAAAGTCTAATGATATTAATTAGAGATATAATATGGTAATTGACCCCAAACCTCAAGGGTATAAAGCGGGGTATATTTATTTGCCAACGTTTTGCCAATTTTTATCGATTTTATTTGCAAATATCATTTTATTGCTCAACAGCTTAATATTGAATACCAATTACACAGACATACAGTAGTGTTACCGGAAAATAAGACAGGACATGCACCTGATAGTAATGCGATGGATATTTTATTTTTGTTCATCAATTATTATCAGAACTCCGATTAGGCCGCGTATAACTGTTCTACACATAAGTTGACAACAACTAATGAGTCCAATAGAAGTGTCGATACACTAAAGTTAAATTATTATAACCAGCGGTGCAGAAGAGTGAAACCGAGTTTCACTATTCAAAACATTATAGCTTTCTATAATCAATACATTCAGTGCTAATTATTTCCAGTCATATATGAAATATCACAAAAATAGAAGTAGAGTTCAGTGGATAAGCAATGACTTTATTTAACAAACACTTATATCAAAGAGAATTCGTAATGAACTTTAGGATTGGGATTATCCTGTGATTGGGTCTGGATGTGAATTATGTATAGTAGGGATTGAGAGTTCAAAGATTTTATACTCCTCTGATTATAACTACAGTCGGTTTGTACTTTGCAGTTTATAGACACGTCAATTGGACTCATGAGTTGATGTCAACTTATGTGTACAACAGTTGCCTAATCGGCGGCCTCAGCGGTTGCCTCAGCGGCCTAATCGGAGCTCTGATTATTATATGATTTTTCTGACGCTACTGAAAATCAGTTTAAATATGAATGACTCAGGTACAACAATTTGCACATGGAAACTTGATAAAAATGAGAATTCTAATAATTGATAAAATTTTTAGAAATATTTTGTAATTATTTATATTTACACATTATATTAAAGTGGCGACACTTTACTTACGACACACTGTATCCGATGGTTGAATTTGCTTGCTTAGTGTCTTATACGTGATTCACAAAACTGTACTGGACAAAAATTAGATGATTTTAGAAAACAGTGTTCCTTAGAATTGCAGCTCTACTGCCTAGTATCAAATTAATCTTATTTGAAACTGACTTACTGATAATTTGAAAATGTACTTGTATAAGATTTAATATTAATATAATGTGTATTTCTGTAAACCTAATTGAGTGTATGCTTTCATATTTGACTCTATTGTTGAGTCCATTCAATTCATCTAAATTTTCTTCACTCTATTTAGAGAACAAAAATTCTCACATTTTCTGTTGTTATGTCTATTTGGCGTAATTTGCAAATTATATTAATATTTATAATAATTATAATTTATATATAACTAAAAATTTAAATTTTAAAGCAATTTATTATAAATAAAATCATATTTAAAAAGCGATTTAAAAGTTACGGCACTTCCGTATAAGTAATATTTGTGAATATATTATCGTTTTAATGGTTAGTTTGCATTCATATTAATCAAATAATTAACAAGTTTTCTGTTTTTTTTTCGTCAAAAATGAATAATTGATAAAAAAAATTATTAATTACTGTATTTGATAGATGTGTTACAGAACTGGACTATTCTGTTAGCATAAGACAGTCCACCGATGGCTAAATAGCGATGTAATCAATTATAGCATAGATTAGTTTATTTGTTATTTTGATATTTTTTCTCAAAAATTAAAAATATTTTTTCAATTTATAAGATTTTTTTCAAAAAGAAATATAAAACCAAAAGAATTTAAACAAAGGTGTGTTCGACCGAAACGGTTATTGACTTTATTACAGTCCGTACAGTGATTGTTGAAAAGAAGATGAGCACAGATAGTGTGGGCACATATAGTCAGGTATTTCACTTCGGGTGAAATAGTTTAAAAATATAGGAGAACTCGATTTGAATGCCTAAGAATAGACTATTTTCTGTAAAGCGTTGCTCCGAATGAGGCGTCAGATAATCAGTACTGATTGCCATTATATCCGATTAATTTCGTTTTGTGGTTAGATTTAGGTTGAATACAAATGTGATCCCTGTCCTCACTATATATTCAAGAATCAAAATAATATAAAGAATTTCTTTATCAAATTTAGTGCTAAAATAGGAGTCAGATTAGTTGATACCTTAAAGTTGGTTGAAGTTTGATTGACACGAGTTAATCAAATTAAGATAATCGATGTCTTTTAGCTATATTTAGTCAAATTAGACCGAAATATGCTACGGGTGCTATTACACTAGTATGTCGAGGAAATGTCGATTTGTCGCCGGCCTCAAAAACAATTACTCTACTAATTACAAAACTATTTGGCCTATACCCCGATGCAAATTTCACAATACTAAGTTATGTTGCTCAATAAGAATTTATAATTTGATCCATTCATTTGAGCCATTTTTTGCATTTCCACTCATATTATAAGTATTTTATAGAAATTATGATATATTTTTGAAACGCATATAATTATGATTAGTATTTATTAATAGCCAAAAAAATTATATCGAAATGAAATGCCAGTAATGTATGTGAGAGTCAATTGATCTTATCTTTAGTTAATTTGAATTTAAATTAAATATTTTTTCAGAAGTTTTAAGGTTTTGATTAAATTCTTTAAAATTAGTTGAATTTATTTTATAAACTTATGAATGGCTTTATTTGTTATTACTTTTGGTCAATGACTAAATTATATACGAGGTTATAATACCATGCTAGAATAATCAACGGAATATTAGCCTTATATAAGAATTAGCACCAAGTAACTAATTATCCCCATAACCTGGACATTTTGCATTAACAATTTCTGACATTGAAGCTCTTGCGCATCTCTACGATGAAGTCATCCATCAAAATAAATTAAATGATTTTTTGTCTAAACTGTAAAAAAAATTGAATTCACATGAATTTAATTATATTCATAAAATGTCTTCAATTGAGTAAAACTGTTATAATTAGAGCAAAACAGGTATAAAAATAAATTTTAAACAGATTTTTGTCTGAATTAAATCAAAAATTTAATATTAATGTAAAACTAATCTGAAATTTAATTTTAAACCTCATCTGAAAAATCGGAATGAATTATAAAAAGTGTGAAAAATAATAATAAGGAACTGCTCTATAGTATAGACTCTATACTCATCTGAACTAAATTTTAAACAAATTTAATTATCATAACTCAGTTTTTGGTGCTCTTATCGGAATCTAATTTTCATAATAAAACGTATGAATAACTTAATTACTGGGTGACCAAGCTTGATTAATTATTAGCAGTTATACTGCACGTATGCGCAGGGATGTGGAGATCGATGATCGCAGTGATGGTAAGTTTCCATTTGCTTTAATATACAGATTTCAGACAGAGATAACTGGATTAAACTATTTGAAAACAGACAATTTTTTTATATTTTTATGTTTTCAAAATCAGATTACCAGTATCGATTCTATAGAAGGCAATGGATTGCATGTCATTCCAGACTAAGTCGGAATTCCAGATCAAACTTGTGATCATAAGTGCAAAAGTGAAATATCACACCTAATTTGAGATCTGAAGATTTGAGACAGATGCAAATATTAGCAGTTTAGATAATAAAGTACAGTTCATATACACTGTATATTATACAGTAACTGTATTACAGCTCTGAATACTTTAATTTTGTTGCAAAAAATATTATAATTGATGTTTCAATTAAATCAAATGCAAATAAACGAAAAGACTTTTAAATATTCTATAAAATATGGTTTAAAAGTCCAAAGACTGGAGTTTTGAATAAAATATATTAAAACAACATTTTGTAGAAATTCATTGGAATCGCCGATGGGTTGAATATGAATCATATGATTTGATAATTTCTGGTATGAACAGAGATATTGGATTAGTTGGTCATTCATTGACCTGTCTTGTCATCCGTCGGCTATTTCAATGAGATTCAAAGTTTTGTGTTTGCAGTATAATCTGATCAAAATGACAATTGAGCTGGACACTTTTTAATCATAGTTTTAAAGATTACCTTGTATTTCTGTCGCACTGTACTGTATTAATTATTTCAGTTTTCCTTAACCACTAGAAAGTAAGCTTGCTCATCTGTATTTATTAGAAAATAAGACATTGGAGGGTTAATTAGCGATTAATACTAGCGTAAAGATGTGGTCTATAGAGAGATAACTTATTTTTAAGATTAAATTTACAGATAATTTCATTGAAATTGTTCTCTTAATCGTCAAAACATTTAAAACTATTGCCAAACAAACAGTGAAAACATTTTAATAATTTCATTGTAAAGAAAGGCTAAAACGAAAGGCAATAAAGAAATTAATGATTTATTCTGTTTTGTATTTATGTTGAAATTCTGAAAACAGAATGACTTAATGAGCAGAAAAAAATGTGTCGAAGAATTTAGTGAACCTAAAGGGAAAACAAGTGAATGAAACCACAGATTAATGAAATTTTTTATTGCATTTATTTCTATTCATTCCGTTCGATACGCTTTCCAATAGAAAAGTGATTTTCTTTGAGTTAATTAAATGCGAATATAATTTTGCTTTTTGTCCCAATGTTTTCGAGTATTAAAATGTATTAAACTATTCGCTTATTAATTGAGGAAATTATAAACAAAATTAATGTTTTTGTTTTTTAAATGACTCCAAATTCTTGAATATTAATACCTATCGAATGATTTATATTATATTCAATTGAATTAACATATAAATTGTCGCTGGATTTTAGCCTTTAAGCACTTGTATGTATCGGCACTTATTTAATAATTAATATGAAGAGAGAAAAGAAGAAAAAAAAGTTAATTAATTGCCTCAAACACTGTTTTAGATTCAATTTTGTTGACGGAATCAGTTATTCGGTTCTAATTATGAGCTTATAATTGAATTTATATTAATTTAATTATTAATATTTGTATTAATTATTAGAAAATATAACTAAAAATAAAATACTTATTATGTAGTTATAAATTAAAAGTAAAAGTATTTACAGGTATTCGGAAATGACTAAAAATTCCGAAACAAGGGCTTTGAGACAGTCCTACAGGACATGGGGCAAACTTTTGGATCTGAACTTTCAATCGCCTTAATATTTAGCCTAATTATTCATCTAATCGGTTACGTTTCCTCTACCCTGTAGTCTCACCTTGGCTACAATTAATTTTTATTTCTATAGATAACCGACTGAATGATAAGACATTGATCATTGATTGAATAAATTGAAAATTTAATCGAATTGCAAAATCCTAACTGTTGTTGATTAACACAAATTATCAATAATTTTATAACATTTGGTATCCAATTATTAAAAGTGATCCGACAAACATCATCCGTATTTTGATGTAATTGTTTTTGTTAAGCATTTGTTAAGATATTGATACTATGCTGGCTAACTGCTCGCTTATTATTCCATAATTTATAAACTAATCTACCCAATTGTATCCAGCAGATCATTTCAAAAATTCTTTATACATCAAGACGTAATCATTTGAACAACCGATACATGTGCTTTCACAGAATTAAGCCATGAACTTTACGGCTGTATATTTTAAATCAACTTCCATTGAGTGAATTTGTTCAGAATATAAATTATACTAAAACTTAATTTAAAATATTTTTGCAATTCTTTAAGCGTATAATCAAATGCATGAAAAAGTTTAATTTTTGAGAGAATTATTTAATTAACCGAAAATTTAAATACTATTCAATAAATATTTTCCTATTATATAAATTTTGTCAAATTATTTATATAATTGTAATAAATAAATATATAATAAGTTTAAACTTTAAGGAAAGGACTTGTCTGAACTTCACAAAATATCTTTATTTTTCAAAATCATTTTAACCACGATTAAACAATGTGGTAAAGATATGAATTAAGGGGAAAGATCAATTATAAATACTCTGCTGACAATCGTGCTGACAACTATTAGCTTGCTTCTTCAATAATAAATTCAAAAACTTCCAAAAATTATTGTTCGATTTAAAATGATGAGTTTCCTTTCTAGCATGTACGCTAGCTAGTAACTAGCAATGTGAACTATGCACATTCAAAAAAATTCAATAATAACCTAAAGGTTTTGACTGAAATCTATTTTTTATTTAATTACTAAAATAGCTTATAATGCCTTTATTAAACTTTTACCCCTATAATATAACCTATCTTATTCGAATAAATGCATGAGAATGATCAATATAATATTGTTGATGTTTTGTTTCTTGCAAGATACAATTCGAATATCAAACAAAACTGCAATTTATTATTAAATAATAAAATATATTCCCATATAATAACAGTTAAATACTTTCGTAGAGATCCGATACTTATTATAAAATCCTTGTAAAAACTTTACAGAAAAAACATCCTGGACAGTGCAGTTCAGGCATGCGAACAAAACTAACATTAATAAGCCAGAATTGATCTCTAAAATTTAGAATGTGCTTGCTATATTCTTCATTAATACTGATTATTTCAAGGTAATAAATTTTTATGCTCTCTTGTTCATAATTTCATGCTGGAATCTATGAGCTTCCTTGTTCATTAATATTCTTTAAATTCAAAGGTTAAAAATGACAAAGATAATTTTTTCCGATATGTTCTCTATCCTTACAAATATGACGTCTAGCATTAAGATTCATCTAGGTTAAACTTTGGCTTTAGAGAATCAAAGTAAGATTTCAGCACAAGTAGAAGCACCAGGCTCAAAAATAGATAAAGATGAATTAGAAACCTTAGAAAAACGATAAATAATCGGATGCAAAAATAACCAAGATCAAAATAATAAAAATGCAATACAATTATTAATTTTAATTTTTACATTCAAACTTGTTGAATTCACAATGATTTACAAGTTAATTGAAAGGTGAGTTGAAATCAACTTAAAAACTTTAATTTATTCCAAACTAATAAAATATAATCCCATATAATAAGAGCTCAAATACATGTATAGAGATCCGATTCTTATTATGAAAATTCATGTAACCATCCAGTATAAATCACATATTCTGAACCACGCTTTTCGAGTATGTGGACTATAAGTTACATAATAAGCTATAATTGATCTCTATATTTTGGAATGTACTTGTTATATATTTTTTTTATTAATACTCATTATTTCAAGATAATTAAAAATGCTATAATATTTTCCCTGGCTTATTTGTTTTTTTGTGCTAAATATTATTAGCTTGTCTTTAAATTA
>JAQIWA010002158.1:0-14390 GCA_034693305.1 Eueremaeus valkanovi
AGTCCACACAAATCGACAATTCTTTCGATTCTTTACTCAAATTATTATTCATTTTATTCATTGGTTTCTATTCTTTTGGCCGAATATCTGATAAATCGATGTCTGACTGACTGTTCATTAAAATGAGATTCAATTAAATCATTTGAATTACGATTACATGAAATGCTTTGAAAGCAATGATTAGAAAAATGAGCATAAGTTCAATGAAATGAATATATATTTGAATTTATCAGAACTAATAAGAACTGATTAGTCGTATTGATAGCTAATGATAGCAGTTATGAAAGCTCTGCACTATTTTCCTCTAATCTCTCCAGTGATGCAGAAGAACCGCCTCTTCGGTAATGTATTCGGAGGTTATGCTCTCAGAAGTGCTATCAATGATATACAGCCGAGGGGTAGCTCCGCCTACGGATATTGTCAACCCCCGGCACCCGTACGCTAACAAATGAAATCAGTTATAAACTCGAGTCAAACACAATATAAAAATACTTGACTTTTGATAAAACGGAAAAACAAGTGGAGTTAGGGATTGGTATGTATAGTGAAGGTCATGGAGCTCATTGACAGGACAGGCAAACGTATGCAGTTAGGGTTGAGTGCAAAGAGTTATTTTCAACGAATGTGTTCTCGGAATAGGTTTGGGGGAAAACAAATGGATTCGGTTTAAAGCCGTCTCAAAGTCTCTGCGTTTTTCTGCTCATAAGACACAATCGAATGCTATTATTTGCAGACATTGACTGAGTATTGACAGCACTTGTATGCATATAGTTCTGACGGCTTATACAGTGAATGTCAGGAATTCATTGGCGATATGTTCGCATCAAATAATATAAACCGATTCTAAACATTGGATTTTCAACTTTTTTCATCTGTGACTGCAGTTCACTAATCTGTGTAACCATAGAAATCAAAGGCCAATACTTTGCTTACTGTCCACTAAGGCCAGTGATGGGACTCATTGACTCATACTATGGTTAATTGCAGTCTTTGCCGAAGAGATTACGCCTGTCCTCTATTACAGGACAGGTGACGAACCCATAGCAACCACCAAATCTTGGTCCACCGGTCGAGGGCTCGAACTGCAGCTCTCCTGCTGTCGTGCGCTCTAACCAGTGAGCTATAGGCGCTTAGACTGGAATTAATTATAGCATACATTCAGAACTGTTTGAATACAAGTGCTGTCAATACAGCACTCGATGGCATCAATACTACCCTCGAGAACACATTTGACTAACGGTTGGGTTTCGTCACCAAAAATGTTTGTGTCGTTTAAAGCATTCATTCATTGTTTCAAATATTTTGAATTATTTTTATTTGAATTCAAATCAATTATTAATTGTTCGCAAACTTACCGATCGATTGATTGTTAAATAATTATTTGATTAGAACTGAATTCAATAAAAAGAACTGAAGATTTGATTTGTGTTTCGATTCGAAAACATCGGAAAACATGACATTAAGTGGCGTAACGTATTGAGTCTGCGCTCTAATGCTTATTAACAGTAAAGAGCAGAAAACCGTGAATTCACGGATCGTATAGACATTGTTGTCACTGAGCTTATGAGCTAAAAGTGTACTATAGCTGAAACTATGCAAAACATAATAACAATAACTGTACGGAAGTTTGCCAGTAATCAAACCATAAGTTCAATACTGAATTAGTAAAGCTTCGCTTTTGCTTCGGTCAGTCGCTTTTCCTAAAAGTTGTTCTACTCCTCAATAATCAGTTTTCAGATGACACGTGCTCTGAACAATGGTAGCACCTATCGCGTCGCCAAAAAATGCATACTTTTGTCCGATCAATGGGTAATTCCACGAACTGCAGACCATTAGCCTGGTCTCATGCCACCTGACAGTTTGGCCGAAGAAATTTAAGCTGTTGTGATGATTTGCCTGCGGATTAGTGGCGATAAACTGTCTAAAGCTTATCAAACTAAACCACATAAAAAGACAGAGTTCAGTTTAAATTTCTCAAGCCTCTATTTGTTGGATGACGTGAAACTAAGTCATCGAGGTTACAGTTGAAAGGTATATAAATGCCAACTTTAAAATTTTTTGGTTATTCCGCAAAATAATGGCCAACATATATGCTGTTCCAGTGTTTTCGAAAGAATATGAAACTGGTCAACAGAATCAACAGAAGTTCTTCGAATATTGGGCCAACGTTTACCGATATGAACTGGTTACCCTTGGTTATCCTTGGTTATCTCCCAGCCCTTTAATCTCGGTAAGTTTCGGACAAGAGAAATACAAATTAACTGTAAAACTTATAATACTTATTAACTTGATTTTTTTAAGCCGGGATCTCATCCGAAATTACTGCGAAAAATTCAGCGAAATCGTGTCCTGAACTTAATATGGTGGCTCATGGGATAATTTTGTTTTCGGCCCGAGCGATGACACCGAGTTTGGCGCGAGGCTGTTGTGGAATCAGCCGGTCAATTTGGATGAACCGACGATTAAGAACTTCGGTCTATGGCGTAACACATAGATATGTGTCTACAATCACTGGCCAAAATCGGTAATTAGAATTAGAATTTATTTATATTTAAAGACTTCGTTCATTCAACAGATTCGCCACAGTCATCAATTGGGGACTACTACATCCAAATATGGTCGACGAATTTGTGGACACATTATTGCATGAAATATTTCATGCATTGTTATGGCTTCGCAACTCACATTTCGGCACCGTGTTGTCATGGCATCACCTTCATGAGGGAACTACTTCGTTGTGGAAAACTATTCCTGGATGACATAGATCTGTTCATCTTCCACAATACTGATCATTGCCGCAATAGAAGAAAAATTTCTCCTTACCATCGACCCACCCACGAAGCGGCGGCTCAACGAAAAGCATTGGGCCAAATATCGAGGCCTTTGATTCATTGATTCATTCATTCGTTCATTTTATTCGCAAAATGAGTATTTACAAATATATTTATGAATTCTAAACTATTTTATACATTATGAACAATTGATTACAATAGTCATAATCCAAATCGCATTCAGTTTTTCAATTATTTTGTATTTATATTTATATTAACGAAAACTTAATAAACTATAAATTATTACAAATACAGAGATATTTAATCTCAATATTAACTTAATGTGCATTCAATACAGTTTTGATTCAATCAAACAATTTATAGAAAACTAATAGGCTTCAGAACTGCCACAGCCTCCATATTTCGCTATTAATTTCCGAATTTTTGAACGGTTAGTGAATTAATATCAGCTCCACAATAGTCTGGACCTCCTCCTGAACCTGATTGATCTCTTGCACTATAATATTGTAATCGAAATATGTTTAACAAAAACTACTAATCCTTTAATTGAGTGCAAACTTCTTATTGTATTATAATTTCTGAACTCAAATACGTTTCATATTATTATACAGTAATTGGTTTTCAATGAAACACAGGGTGTATTATGCCAAATCTCAAACTCAGGTGGTATTTGGTCTATACCTCCCTATGGCATCTCTAGTTTTCATTGAATAGAATTAATTCATAATTACTTTAATTGTCCTTAAATTCAATAAAATTTTTAACAAATTAATTAAACATTCAATAATACAGTGTATATGTGCAGCAATCCCAGTCACCATTGGCGGCACCGGTAGTCTGTTGGTTAGGGCCACCCATTCCATCGCTAACTATTGCTGTCGGCAGCGCTCGAATGCCTGTTTTTCCTCATTTTGTTCAGATCTTTATTAGAAGTCATACTAATCGGTGCTCAGTTGGGTAAAGGATTAAAGTAAGGTCTGATCCTCAGGGCGTTGGTGTCGTAGTAATGGGCAGGTGTCTGATGGCATGTGTGCGGCGGAGGACAAGATATGCATCAAATGTTTTACAAAACCAAAACCGGTTTATTTTCAGTCAGGCCTACAGTACTGCCCCTTTCATAAAGCTTTAATCATCCGACCCATAAGAAAGTGTTTGCGCACATTAGCCCCGACTCTCATCATTAGATTTAACTCTAATTTCATTTTTATAACAATTGCCACAAATTGTATGCAATTCGTGATAATGTCCGCAATTATTGCAAACTATTATATTATGTTTGGCTCAAAAATATGTTTTATTGTGTGAATGCAATAATGCATTGACTATGGTATTGATGGACGAAAATACCTTTCTCGATACCTTTCTCTGAACCGAGCGTTTGCATCAGTCCGATGACTAAAGCTTAATAAAGACTGAAATCTGAATCTGACTGAAAAACTGGTTCTGTTCGGTGCTTCACAGGCTTTAAAACTTCAGAACAAAACCGGTTTTTAGTCAAAGCTTTTATTAAGATTTAGCCAACCGACTGATAGAAGTGCTTTTGCAGTCACTCACTTCAATTCCGCCCATCTATAGACTATGGGATCAGTTGTTCCAGTTTTGGGATTCGTGAAAACATCTATTTTCAACACTGATTGTATGTGTAGTTTGAATATACCCTAAAATATTGTCTATCAACCAATTTAAATGACATAATTTGGGTATGCATTGAGTTAATGTATGCACTGATTGGTCAACTGAAACGTCACTGCAGTGGAGGTCTTCTCATATAAGGAGAAGTCATTTGTGTTTTGCTTTAGTTTAATCACTTTATTCACTTAATTAGAGATTAGTTTCGATTCATATGTTGTGTACAGTACTTGCGCCTAAAGTGTTTAAAAAGTGATTCAATGCTTGCGTTCTGTTCACAACACAATTCTGATTCAAACCAATCGTATTTTCCTTTGAATTCTAACATATATTCAAAATATTCCTTTTAAATATAAAATAATTTAAAAATTGTTGACAAAAATGAGATCAAGTTTAACAATACGTACGTTCGTTGTTCTTGTATTCAACTCAATAAATACCCAATGGAAAGCTCTTATTATTACAAAATAAAAACTATTATTAAATGAATTCATTTAATCGTTTAATTTATTAACAATTAATTAAACAATAATTCAATAATTAATTAATGTTTTAAATAATAGATAAATAATGGTTTGGAATATGTTTAGTCTGTCCGACGAAATGGTGGTCACTATTGTAGTCTCGAAACGGCTTTTCATTATTGATTCGAGACTAGAGTTCACTTATAATTGGATCACATTTCTCAACAGTTATATAAAACTGAATTCAAAACAATTTAAGTCTAAACTCGTTTCTGGGGTTCAGAAAGTCTGTCAATCAATTGTTTGAAAAACTATTGAATCAATTATTGCTTATATATTCCGACCAATTCTTGTGTCCAATTAAAACACGTCTAAACATGTAATGACTGTAAAGCACTGTTTGACTAAAACAAATAGCTTGTGTCTCGTATTAAGTTTTAAGGCTTTATAAGTGTGCTTTTCCTGTATGTCAAGCGCGCGATCTTAACCAGATTTAATTATTGCGAACAAAAATGAGAAAGTGCCTTTTTATTGGTGAAGTACTAATTAATTGATATTTTATTGTTTTGTTCAATGCATTTCACGATTCAGTCATAAACAGAGTGGATTTTGAGGGAATATAAGCGCGCATCAGTTCGACTCAGTCTAGAGTTGAATAATGGAATCAAGCCATGTTCCTGGTCAGATATTTGTTTCAGAATGTAATAAGCTGAGTGTCCGCTAAGTACTTCTGCTAAGTGTGGGTGTACTACATATATTGCCCACAAATAAATTGTAATCTATTATATTATAAAGTAGATGAAAATATCTAAATATTCATAAGAAATTAAAAAATGAGAATAAATTATACGAATGTAAAAAATGGCAAAATTAAAAAATATTAGTGTGATAAAAAAAATAAATTTTTCAATATTTTCTTCTTTGAGTCGAGCTCTCACTTATTATAGAATTATACTGAGAAAATGAAGATTACCAGTGTACCAGTGGTCGAAAACGTCAGTAAGCACTAAAATTAAAACAAGGACAAGTTATTAGCATCGAGTAAACATTAGATCCATTTGTGATAATCTTGATAATATTGAGACGGGCACGATTTAGATAGGGTAACCGTAATTGTCCGACTGAAGAACGAGTCGAGACGATGTGTAGAATTTGAGGTTTTAGTTGTGACGGGCACTTTTCGGACATGCGGTTCAACCGAAGGGTTAACGTAATACTTATGGATCGCTCTGAGAAAACGCCGCAGAACTGACCGCGTCCTGGAGTAGACACCTAGTCAATAAGACTGCTTAGTTTTACGAGCGCAAGTTATGTATTGCTGTTTGGGGTAACTTACAAATAGAGATGTTCGCTGGTATGGATGCGTAGAGATGTTCGACGATGTGGACGCGTAGAGGTCTTCGGACAATAATGATATGACGCAATATATAGTAAAATATATTGCTTTATTCAAGTGCTTCGTTAGGCTTACAAAAGCAGAATGAGAATGATTTTAGAAAAACACATCTTATACACTTACACTATTGTATAATTTCTTATACACTATTGTATGGTTATTGAGTATATTGTATAGATATAAGAGTTCAAATATTTTACACTTTTAAATGATTTTTCATTGTATTCGTACGAATTCTATTCAAATACAAATAGTTTCTATTTATGACTAAAATCTACATTTCTCAGTGTTAGTGGAAAGTTTAACCGGCTCATCAAACAAATGATTGAGCTAGATGTGCAAGCTCACATAATCATTTGTTTGATATGTTGCTGTTCTTCTTAATATAGCCTTTATATAAATTTCATACTGTTATCCATTGACGGTGTGAAATTAATCCATGTATTCGGCGCCAGAGTTATCGGAGGATTCGTGTCAAACTGTCTAGTGGTTCGCACTCGTTTTGGTTCATGTATTGCCGAGTGCAGCGATCGTTTACTCATTTTATTCTAATAAAATGAATTGAATTGAATTTATTGTTATTTAGACGCCGTGCACTCAACTATAGTTGATATTCTGTACGGGCGCATTCAATACAATAGGTTATGACGCTTCTTTAGTAGCTTCAAAGCCTCGAACTCCGGACCCAGCCCAACGTCAATAACTCTAACCACTGCGCTAGCTGTCGATGTAAATTGAATTGAACTAATCTTAATTCAATTCAAATGAATTAAATTGAATTTGAATGAAATTAATTGAATTGAAAACTAATGAATTGAATTGATTTGAATTGAATTTAAATGAATTAAATTGAATTTAAAATAATTGAATTGAATTGAATTTTATTTAAATTGAAATTAATGAATAAAAACGTAAATTATTGAAATATTAATTAAAAAATGTTTAAAGTAGCACCGACTCTGCATTTGACTGATCAGACGAGAATGTGAGCAACGCTGCTGTGCACTCACTTATATAGCTTTGTGACAGCAGCTCCACATCTCACTCTCGCCTCATTCAGCATTCGGGGCACCATCATTGCGAAGAAAGATTTAATACTAAATCACATCTAATTCAGCACAAGAATATAATTCATTTGAATATAAGACTAATTTAATGTAATTATAATAATTTCTATGTTTGCCAAATCAACAAGAATGTCGAAGAGGGAAGAACTTCGGCTGGAGAGTTGCAAAAGTTCTTAAGAGATGTCTCACAACAGATCTCGGGTAAAGGCAAACAACACTTAGAAGAGTTGAGAAACAACTTGAGCCAAAGAGTCGGACAGAGCGTCCAAATGCTTGAGGACTTAAAGTGAAAACTGAGTGCTCGACTTCAGAGGGCTAGCGGTCAAACTAAAGAGGAACTGGAGAGTCTGCTCAATTATTTGAAGACCAAAATCAGTGGATTAAATACAATTTCAGGGTATTTAATAAGAATTATATTCTGTTATATATTCAATAAAATTTTTATAAAAATATTTTCATTAGTCGACTGAAAAATAATAAACAATTTATAATTTTATTAATTTTCTGAAATTTTTTAAATATTAATCATTTTATTCTATAATTTCAGCTGGAACTGCATGATCGGACATTATTGGAGGATCAGGTAGCATTGGAGGTTCGGGTAGCACTGGAGTATCAGGAAGTTTATCTTGCAATCTATCCGGATTGTTCGGAAACGGATTAAATGAGTTGATTGGGCGACAAATTGAACCGAGATTTAAAGTTAGACAAGAATTGACAGCAAAATTGAGTGGACTACTGAATGGTCTAAAAGGAATGGTCCGTTAATTGAAAGAAAAAGGCGAGGAATTCGTGAACAACTTAATCAAGATGATCCAGGGTGCTCTCGGCACTTTGGGCTCAAGTCTTGACAAGTCTGACGCTCAGTTCAAACAGAAAGGACAGTTAGTATTGGATGGTATTAAGAATGGTGCCGGTAATCTGGAGGCTATGCTGGGCAACTTGAGAGATGAACTGAACAAGAAGGTCGAGAAGAGAAGAGCTCATGCGGAACAGGTGGAGAAGTCTTTAAAAGATGGCGCGGAACAGGTGTCGGGTGAAGGCAGTCAACGATTGGAAGATTTGAGAAACCCTTTGAGTCAGAGTCGGACAGAGTATTCAAATGCTGGAGGGCTTAGAAGGAGAGTTGCGAACTAAGATTCAAGGCTTGAGCAGAAAGTCCAAGGAGGAGGCCGAGAATCTGACCATTGATCTGAAGACTAAAATCGATGGATTCATCAATTTGACGGTAAATTATAGGAACTATATCTGCATTGCCTGGCAGTGGCGCACTGGCTAGAGTTGCTCGCGCATTCAACAAGGTTAAGCAGCACTGAGACCGGTTAGCGCTGAGAGGGAGACCACCATCGAGTCCCACTCCAGACCTGAAAAATTTGTCTGTACTGTCCAGAGCCTAGAGATTCGCACTGAAAAATAGCTATCAGCTAATGTGTACAGTTTCTCAAAATAACAAAAATTCTATTCTATTCCATTGCGTTTATAACTAAATTAATTCCAGTATTTAATTGAAGAAAATTTAAAAAATTTTTATTATAGTACATATAGTTTCAACCAATTGGGCGGCGATTTGGATAAACTTCGCGAACAATTGTCTTAAACTTAAGGGAGAGTTGAATAACTTATAGGGAATGGTCGGTGAGTTGAAGGCTAAAGGAGAAGAAGGTTTGAATTCAGAGAGGGTGCTTTGGGATCACTGAAAGGTCTTCTGGAAAAATCAGACTGAGTTCAGAAAGAGAGGCGAAGAAGTATTGGCTGGTCTTAAGGCTAATGCAAACAATGCTCAGGAATTAATGACTAAACTGAAGGCAGATCTGGATAAGAAGGTCAAGGAAGGAAACGCTGCAGCGGAACAACTGATTGAGACTTTGAAAGATGGCGCAAAACAGGTCTCGGGTGAATGCAAACATCATTTGAAAGAGTTGAGAAACAAGTTTCCATTCGAGATCTTTGTTTTTCATCGCAAAATATAGTTCATGTTGACAACAAGAATGTAAATAACCGGTATGATCAAAATTCTGATCCAAATGAATACTAAATAAATTGAAAAGAAAATCGTATCGAATTTTGATTTAAATGATTTCTTGATTTCAATTCTATACCATTTTCTTTTCAATTATTTCAGTATTGATTTGGAACAGCACGCAGGCATTAGAGCGCAAATACCATGCTTGACTACTTGATGTCATCTTTTTTGCGATGTTTTCAAATCCCGTAACAAATCAAATCTTCAGATATTTTGCATTGAATTCCGTTCCAATCAAATAATTATTTATCAACCAATAGGTTAGTTTGCAGTGTATTCCCTAGTGATTCGAGATAGAGCACAGATTCCATACGTGAATTCACTTAAGATCATCTGTTTTGCATTTGATCAAAAGTACATTTAATTTGCAAGATCAAAGATTAAATTAATATTTAATCCTTACTTCTAATCGGATATCAAGAAACATAGATAAGATTTCTCAGCAGAGTTGGAGTTGCAAGAATCGATATGTCGGAAGCAGTCATTCGGGAGTCTCCTCTCGAACCCTACTTCTCAGATCGAGAAATCACGGTTCGCACGTGTGTTGACAATGCTTTCCTATAGACTAACAAAAAGATGCCATTCGACTCACTAGTCGGTCAAACGGTTTGCAAATCTATCCATTTCTCAAGCAAATGATATAAAAACATACGTTTAGTTTGATTCCGAACTGTGTAGTTAACCGAACGCAATCATTGAATCACTTTTTATCACTTTATTCAGTAAATTAGAGATAAGTTTCGACTCATATGTTGATTATATAGCTATTAGAGGAAATTGAGCAGAACGGTTATTGAGTAAATAATTAGACTATATTTTGGCGTATATTCAAACGACTCATACAATAAGTGTTTAAATTATCTTTTTTGACAAGAATTTCAAGATTGGAACAACTCCCTGGTAATGCAATGTGTGCAATGCGTTTGTTGGATGTTTTTGTATTCAACTTAATAGATTCCAAATAGTGAGTTCTTATTTAGACAAAATAAAAACTATTATTAAATGAATGGATTTAATGGTTTTATTTATTAACAATTAATTAAATAATAATTTCTTTATTGTTTTAAATAATAAATAAAAAGTAGTAATGTTGAAAATGTTGAAAATGTTGTTATGTTTGTGTTTAGATTTTCAATCTAATAAAGGGGCCAAATAGTCGGATCGCTACTCATAAGCATAATCATGACGTCCTTGAATGTCAACTATTTTGCGATGTTTTAAAAGAAAAAAAACTGAAGATTCAGTTATAATAAAATAATTATTTATGAATCGATCGGTAAGTTTACAAACAATTAATAATAGATTTCACAAAAATATGAAACCAAAAGCCATTTCAAAGCGTTTGGAAAACAAGAATTAACGGAAAAAAGTTTGGCAAAAGTATTGCACAAATGGTTCAGAAGTTTCAGAAACTCTTAAACCGAAAGCAAATCCAAAAACCAGTGAATCGATTGAATGCTTTGTATGACACAAACATTGAAAAAACTTTCGGAGTCATAGATCTTATCTATAAGATTAAAAGAATATAATTGGAAGTAAACCCTCTTTTGTTTGCACTTGAGAATAGATCGGACTTCAGGAAAGGACGGGAGAGTAGGCTTACGGCGTAAAGAGAGCAGATGTGCTGAAAGAATGTTCTCTAGTTTGTCAGCACCGAAAAAGTTAAGTCAATGTTTGTGTCGTACAAAGCAATGACTTCGATCACAGTTCGACCTTAAGGTCAAATTGTCAAAACTCAAATTGAATTCATTTCTAATTATTTGCCAATCAATTGATTAGTTTGCAAACAATAATATTGTGGGGTAGTAGGGGTGTAACTAAGTTACACACACAATAATTATTTATGTTATTATTTGGTTTTGGGCATTATTATTACACTTATTATATACTCTATAAAACGACTTATAAGACGTATAAGACTTACAAGACTTATAAGACTCATAAGACTCATAAGACTCGAGAGTTTCGATACTCTTGGCATTCAAGCGAAACGCTTACTTGTATACGTTTGAAATCTATACTCAATAAAGTTTATTTTTTATTACTATACTCTGTGCTACGTTTATACTTAACGTAAGTCTACTAGTGTGTGAGAAGTAAGCCTCCGCTCGGGTCCGACAACCCGTAGCGGAGGGCTGCAGCTCTTAATCGTCTTCCGTCTGCCATCGCCATCGCTGAACGAGTCGCTATCCGCCGTCCAGCTCTACATGTATGTAGGTTCTGATCCGTGTCTTCCTGTCAGTCGCCTGCGTTAAGGTGGCTGCACGTAGTTTGTTTGCGGGGTGAAACCCTCGGCGAAGTCTTGTAATTCGTTCTTGGGGCGAATCCACAAACACTGCGTGTAGGCTCCTTACACAGGCAGCGACCAGCACCGGTTACACCGGTGTGCGTACCGGGTCTTCGCAGTTGATGTGTTGGTTTGGTCGACTCTGCTGGCCGTGTGGGAACGCACGGTTCGACGGAGAGAACCCGCCAGCACCTAAATGCATAGAGCCGAATACGGACACCGGGCCGGATGGTCTCAGACAGGTATAGACAGCGTGACTACGGTCGCAGGCACGCTGTGGCTCGTTGTCCAATGAGTAAGCGGCAACGGCCAAGCGTGACTCAGACCGTGGAGACCGGGTGCGCTTACCACAGACGCGAGGAGAGCGGCATAAGCTGCACGGATGCGATGAGGTAAGTGGCGATCAGAGCGGTCTGGCGGTGGGCTGACAGAACGGTAAGGCGATGAACGAGCTCTTCGGTTGTGTTATATGGTTAGTGTCAGGGATAGGTTAGGTATAAGTAGTTAGTCAGAAACCCTCCCGACCACAACCGACACAACAATATATATTTTTATAAAATGTTAATTCAACTGATCTGATTTTTAAAAACAGTCAGTCAATTTCACTTTAGATTTTTTATTTATGCGCAAAATGTCACGTTGTTTCATGTGACAGGTGTTGTGCGCAATGTTATTGTTTATTGTTTGCCAATGTCAGATTTGCCAAAATTTAAAGTATAGTTAATCTGAATTCATTACACGCGAAAATTCTTGATTAATAAGGCTCTGACAGAGATCAGTATTTTCCTGAAATTTAGGTTATTATCCTGCTGTAATTTAGGTAATTTCTGAGTAAATTCTTTGTTAATAAGCATTTCAATCGATTTCAGTTTTTCGAGAATTTTAACATAATTTATCAATTCGGATTGATTCATTTATAAATTTGTGTCCTGATTATTCTCAAATTCTTATTAATTCAACGCAATTCAAAAACAGAATATATTGACCAGAAGTATTGCAAAAATGGTTAAGAAGTTTCAGAAACTCTTAAACCGAAATAAAAACCGAAGGGCATTGAATCTAGCATAATTTCACTTTAGATTTGTTTGTTTATGCGCAATGTGTTCACACGTCGTGTCATGTGACAGCTGTTGTGCGCAATGGTATTGTTTGTCAGATCTGCCAAAATTTAAAGTATATTCAATCTGAATTCATTACACGCGAAAATTTTTTATTAATAAGGCTCTGATCGATATCAATATTTTCCTCAAATTTGGGTTATTAATCATTTCCTGTAGAATTGTCTGCAGTTTTAATTTATTTCTGAGTAAATTCTTTGTTAATAAGCATCTCAATCGATTTCTGTTTTTCAATAATATTAACACCATATATCAATTCGGATTGATTCATTCAGGGGATAGACTGAATTGCCTACCGCCTACCGCCTACAAGTGTAGGCGGTTTTAGTCGGCAACTGCATAACACTTTAACCGCCTATGAAACGGTAGGCGGCGGCAGATTGTTGAAAAAACCTTGGTTCGAAAAATTTTTTGAGCCTGATGGAATATTTTGATTCTTCCTCGACTTAAAGTTGTCAAGCTTGATTACGCATATTCTCGATGAGAGTCGATAGAATTGTCCTTGCATAAGTAATATTAAACTTTAAAAATAAATAAAAAATTAGGTTCAATATAAAAAATACTTATGCAATGACAATTCTATCGACTTTCATGGAGAATATGTGCGTAATCAACCTAGACAACTTTTGGTCGAAAAAAAATCAAAACTTTCCATCAGGCTCAAAAAAAATTTCGAACCAAGGTTTTTTCAACAATCCGCCGCCGCATACCGTTTCATAGGCGGCTAAAGTGTTATGCAGTTCCGACTAAAACCGCTTACCGATTGTAGGCGGTAGGCGGTTCAGTCTATCCCGTTGAAAATGAATGCAAAAATCATATCGTTTTATGTGATTTCTTCAGAACTTTTCGCCTGCAAAGCTAAATTGTAAGATCTTATTCAAGCGCAATTTTAAAATTATGAGCAGCTCTGCTTTATACTTATCATTAAATTTTCATACATTCCATGTTTATTCAGTTTTATATCAATTATGTATTGAAAACTAATTTAATATGACTGCCACTACAGTATATAATCTTTGCATTACTTATGGTGCGGTTTATATTGAATTATACCAAACAATTACATGAAATTTTTGATACTTCGCCTCACTTACAATTGCATGACTGTATACCCCGGGGTATAGCGGCACTTGGTAGGATTAGCTTTACAGCGGCATGCAGCTGTATGTGTGGGAATATGATATACAAAAACGTTACATTTGATGAGATATTGTAACAATTGTTGTTTTCTGCAACCCTAGTATAAGGAATTGTCCTACCGAAATTGTGATCATTGCCGGTGACCAAGGTGGCAACGGGTTTGGAAACCCTTCTAAGTGTTGTGGTCACGTAAAACCCTTTAAATTATCAACTTACCACGCAAAATAGAGCCCCTCCCTCGTAGCCATAAGTGTGTCGAACAAAAATAAGTTCTTCTGAATAGCTTGGTGATTTTGCAAGAATTTTGAGCCAACCATACATCTTATTCTCTAAAGGTTTTGCTCCTTGTGTATCAATAAGACCCCAACCAGTAATGAGCGCGTATTCCTCTTCAGTATTCGTGACATTGATTTGCGGCAAACAAATAGAGTTAACAGTCTTTCTGTCGTTGAATACAATCGGTTGAGACAAACG
>JAQIWA010002159.1:0-14389 GCA_034693305.1 Eueremaeus valkanovi
TTTAGTTCAGAAATCACAGTTTATTCCCTGTTTGTCACTTCAGCCCATTCTTCTATCATTAAGAATAAGTTTATTTTCAGAGAAACTTCTTTCACATTCAGTGTTACAATCGATTAATTTTGAATTAAAACTGGTGGACAGGGATGATTCACTTATTGATTCTGTAGCAGCAGATGTTTAGCAGCAGCAGCAGTATCTGCTGTGCCCTACAGTAAAAAGTTGTGAATACAGTACACAGTCTACAGTACAGTACAGTATACAACAGTAGTATTATTATTAATCAATGAGTACTACACTGTACTAAACTAATACTAATACTGTAATACCTGTCCCGGTCCTCAAACGTCTGTTTGGCGAACGCGACGCCAATAGACAGACCATTGTTGCCATTGTTGCTATTGTTGTTGGGATTATGCACTGATGGTCTCGTCCACTGATGATTACATTCAAACAACAATTCACTCAAACAATGCACTCCTACTCGTGCTTCTACTCGTGCTCGTTCACTCGTACCTATACTATTGGTAGTATTGGTACTTGTGCCACTGCCACTGCTGTGGTCTTTTGATGCAGTGCACGCGTCACTGCTGTTCTTGTGCGCGCTCTGCAACAGATTGTTGAGTTTCATGAGCTCTACTGCCTTCAGAACAGAGTCCGGGTCACACACACGAAGGCTTGCCATCAGCTTCTGCTTCTGCTCCTCATCCTCATCCTCCTCATCCTTCTGGTGCAGAGTGGGAGCACAGAGAGCAGAGTGGTGGAGCAGAGTGATGTACTCGGACGACTTCCACGGCCACAACGGTATCATCACTGCTGATTGAACACTACTATCCCTATCACTACTATCTCTGTCACTGTCACTGTCTGTGGTATTCAGCAATAAGTGCTCAGAAGTTGATCCAATCAGAAGCTGATCTTCACTTCTGGTCTTCACTAAACTCAGAGAACAGGAGATGAAGAGCAGAAGCAGAAGAAGAAGGTTCAGAAGATTAAGATCATAAGAAGGAGAAGATGTTGAGATGTTCCGGTTGCCACTGATGCTTCTTCTTCTTCTGCTTTGGCTATTGTTTGCCATTTAGCCAAATGCTGTTCTTCTTCTCCGTTCTTCTGGTCTTCATTGCATTCATACAGTCACTCATATCACTCATACGTATGATATCAATATTTCACTTGTATTTCACTCATACACTGCTACAGTAGACTCAACAGACGAGACAAGACAAGACTACAACTCTCTCGCTCTCTCTCTCTCTCACTGCTCTCTGACTGACTTGTGAGTGCTGTTCATACAAGAGTACTACAGTAACAGCTCTTGCACAGCACAATGCTGTTCCTATGGTTACACTACACTATACTAGAGTTAATAACAATAATTACTGTATTATTGCTCTCTCGGTCACAGAATGCGCATGCTAAAATTAAAATAATCATCATCATACGTATTGTCAGTACTACAGTATTCAATACCTGTGGTCAACAGCAGTCTCAAAGCAGACAATTGTCAAAGAGGACAGGATTTGGGCCACAGCTCAAATTAACCATTATCATTATTTTGGCCAAAAAACAGTTCTGGTCTCAACTGTAGTCTGGGCTCAGAAATACTTCTGATCAGAAATGTGCCCAATACACTATTTGCATAACTTTTGGCGAATATTTAACGAACATATTATATTAATATGTTTGTGAAACTCTTGGTATTATTTGAGGATTTTTATTCTTTCTTGTTAAGTTTTCTTTATTGAAATATTCAAACAATTATTGCCTTTACTGCTGTTCTGTATAATACTGTAGATGACTTCTGGAGTAAAACCAGAAATATTTTCCATCATTTTTCTGATCATACGTACAAAATGGAAACTTGTTCCTTTTTCCCTTCCAAAAAAAGCAGCCTGTCACATTCTTTTAGTTTTAGTCGACCAAAATAAACGCCAGTAATGCTTTGGCAGCGGGCGCAGCGTTAAACCAATACTTATTGGAAAGATAATACTTGTGTTAAGTCGAGTCGATTCGTGCGCGAGTCCAACAATTTATTTGTTTTTTATTGTTTACCAGAAAAGCTTTCCTTACTTTTGAATATCTTTTGGATTCAATTTCAGGAAAAGTTTTTCATTTTTTGGTTTTTGTTTGAAAACACATGTATTTTCATAAGAATTTAATTAAAAGTCTTTCCTCTTTTCAGATGGAAAACAGAGCCATAAAACTGAGTGAAGAAGAGAATAAAATGCTTTCATTTATTTCTATTAATGTTTTTTTTTTTGGTAATAAAGATTGCATTAAATCATTAAATCATTAATTAATTTAATGCAAGATTAGTCTCAAATGAAAAACATTTCATGTCTTTAATGTCTTTTCGATTCAGAAAAAAAACTGAACTTTTAATCACTTTTTTATTGGCAATTAATTAACGAAAACTAATTAACAATTCGTTTAATAATTAATATGTTTTTCAGACAAATAAAATGAAAAATAGATTTGAAAGAAGAAAATAAAAGACTGTATAATAAATCATATAATAATAGTGTACTACACATAACATATTATATACGAAAAACTTGTTTCAATTCATTCATTTGAGTCAAAAAACTTTTTTCTATGCATTTGTCAGAAATAAGAGAAGAAATGAGAAATTATTCTAAACTTTAACTTTAGTTTTCCTCCTCTTCTGCTCAATGAATGAATGAATGAATGAATGAATCCCTCCAATCCCTCCATTCATTCATTCATTCATTCATTCATTCATTCATTTAATATATTCGTTGGATGGGTTCACAACAGAGTGTATCAGAACTCTGACATCAAAGCCATTCAATACTGTATCACAATAGCCATACATTTTTTCCGTAGAAATTGTCTCAAATTTTATTTGAGTTTTGATTACTTTTGGCTGCAATTGATGTCAAATAAATCAATTGAAATCTGAGACTCTATTTCGTATTTCGTATTTTATTTTATTTTTATTGTATATTATATTATATTTCCTCTTCAGCAGTACTCCAGATCTCGACTCCAGTACTTCAGTTCATTTAAGGCCATACTGTAGATGTGATCAGAGAAGCAGACATTCCTCTTTCTCTCTATTATTAGTTTTAGTTTTAGTGAATTAGTGATGAAAATCAATAAAAACTTAAAAACAAAATTAAATGCCATTAGAGTTGAGAAAAAGAAAAAGATTTTAAACGAAAATAATTAGTAATTAGTTGTAAAAAAGGAAACAAAAATGTCTTTTGAAACAAAATGAGTGTTAATTAGAAAGCGCTTGACTGTAATGCCTGAATCCATTCATTCATTCAATGCATATCTCGCTCTTGAGTTTCACTGAACTTCTCTTAATATCTGTGAAGAATGTCTTAATGTCTCAATGAATGAATGAATTCGCGTTCGCGAGACAAGAATTCAAACATAAAAACAAAAACAAAAACAAAATTAACTTTGAATTGAATTCTAGAATAAAATTAAAATTAAAGAAAATTAAATCAAAATACTGTACTGTATATATTTAGTACTAGTATAAAATCGGAGTTTGTCTGCAAATATTAATTAAGTCTTGCCTTTAATGCAAAGCAAATGTTTGCAATTCAGAAAAGACTAACAAGTAAGTATTAAAATATAATTGAATGCCAGCACCAGCACCAGAGCCAGCAAACAGACGACACATTCAGCTAAAATGCTTTGCGATAGAAGATTAAGAGCTCTGATAAGAGATAAGAATTAATAAATTAAATTTGTTTTTCCCACTCTTTCCCAACTCAGAAATGAGTTTTTATGATAAAAGACAAAAATACTGTACAGTGATAATTTTTGCAATACTTTTCTCTAAAAACTTAAAACACATTAAACTCAAAACACTTTACGACTGTTTATATTTATAATTGAAAACATTTTTCTTCAGATAAAATATTAACGCATTTCCTCTGTATTTGTATTTGTGGTTAAAATTTGAGCTAAAATTAGAGCTAAAGCTAACACTGTATTCGCGCGACTGACGACTGACTGACTGATACAAAGTGTAAATTGTTATTCAATTCAATATTTAATACTTTTTTCTCTTATCTCTTATCTCGCATTCAATTATCTCTTTTTCTGATTATTTGCCAACAATTTGTATTCTGAAGAATAAGAATTGAGAAAGTTACGTGAACACATGAAATTAACAAGATCAAACTGAACTGAAAATTATGAGACCACTCCTCTTCTTGTCTCTGTTGTTTTGAAAAATCAAATTCACTTTTATGTAACACTTTACGTATAATAGTAATGGTTTTGGTGCTCCTGCTGTATCCCCCCTGTGCCCTGTATTCTTGAGTGTGTAAAAATAGCCTAGATTATATTAGCAGTTAGTTTGTGTCAGAGAAATTGTGTATCGGAATAATCGAAACTAAAAATACTGTAAATACAGAATTTGTTGAAAGAAATGCTCTTCTCGTGCATTGGATTCTGTTCTGCTGTGCATTTGGAAAGAGCGATAAAATCAGCGAAAAATATAATTCTAGCCAAACAGAGCTTAAGTTTATTTCATAAAAATATTTTCTGACACTTCAGACACTTTTATGATTATAAGTTTGAAAATTATTTGAAAGAAATAAAATATAAATAAATAGAAAATAAATAAAAATAAGAAATAATTCTTTATTTGATTTGATTTGACTTGAATCTTTATCACATCATTATTGAATTGACCCCACACACTATCTAATTAAACTTATGTTAGATAGAGTCTCATTGATCTGTAGACCACCAGAGAAGCATCATTTCAATAAAATCATTGCTTCAAATCCAAATTCAATTCAATTCAATTCAATTCAATGAAAATTTCTCTTTTTTTTTATAATAAACTCAAACTTAAAACTTATTTAATTTGGATTTCAATTCATTTCCTCCTTTTGTCAATCAATTTTGAAATTACTTTTAGTAATAATTCTTTAGTTATTTTCTCTTTTCTCTTAAAATCATTTATTGGCAGTAATTGTTTGAAAAGACTTTCCTTTTCGTCAATCAATTCAAAAGAAAAAAATGAAATTATAATCAAATGAAAAAAATAAAAGTTTTATTCAAAACAAATCCTGTTTTCTTCATCTCAATTAGTCGAACCTTATGAACACAAAGACTGTAGAATTAACATGGTATACCATTTACTGTAGCACTGTAGTTGAATCAAAGTTCTTAATTTGATCAAGCGGCAATCAAAGTTCTAATTGACAAAGATAATTATTATCAAAACTTTTAATTACAAATAATTTTATTGATTCTGAAGCATAAAGTGCTGCTCTCTATTGGACCAAATAAGTGTGCCAATCCTTTTCTGTTCTTGTTCAATTATGTCTGCTCTACTGTAACTCTATTTTCTAATAGTTTGCAGTTTATAATATCAGACATATTAATACTGTAGTGTAGTCCTCAATCGATGCAAATCAATGTAATATTAATACTCATACTCTTCTGTACTCATACTGTACTGTATTTCAATTGGTTTTCCCATTCTATGGATTGCTATGCTTTTCAAACAAGAAGAGTGGCTCAAGAAGAATCATATGTTCTGAAGCAGTAGCAGTAGCAGTAGCAGTAGCAGTAGCAGTAGCCTGTACAAATATTGATGACAATTGTTCCGGTTTTGGTGACAATGTTTGAGAAGTGAATAGAAAAGAAAGAAATAATGAAATGAAATGAAATGTTGAAATGCTGAATGTGAAATCTTGTCTACAGAACAACAATACTGAGAGAGAAACTATACAGTACTGTAGTGTACTGTAGTGTACAAGATTACTTGAACACATCCACTTGCTTTCAAACACTCACTCTTTGTCTGTCTGTCTGTCTCGCTCTGTCTGTCTGTCTGTGAGTATTGTATAACAGAATAATCATTCAAATAAAGTGCCGGAAATCGAAAGACAGAGCGAGAGAGAGAGAGAGAGAGCGAGAGAGCGAGAGATTGTAATTATGAACAGAAATAGTGTATACAGTAATCTGTAATGTGTATACAGTACTGAAGATTGAAATAGAGTATAAAGTTATTGCAAATTAAGTGAATTTCTTATCAATAAAACGATTATTCACTGCAAAGAAAGAAAAAGAAAGAAAAATATGTTTTACACAAAAATACTGTATGTTATCAATCATTCGCTAATAAAATCTTTTGAAGAAATTATTTTATTATTCGTTCCTTTTTTACTGTAATTACTTTTTGCTGCAAATTTAGATTCCCTTTAATTACTAGAAATTAAAAGTAATTATAATTTTGAAATAATTTATAATTTGATACCATTTTAGAATTTGAATCACTTTTTTCTTTTGTTTGCATTAAATAGTGTATAGCCCCTTGATCAATATAGCTTTCTCAGCAATTCTCGTCAATTCTATTCAAAATTAGACCTTTTAGAACACCATTTAGAAGGCAAGGTATTTTAACCAAGGTACACTGTACTGTAGTATATTATTGTACAAGGTACTGTTGCCGACTAACAGATTAAAAGAGATAATACAGGTATTTATGGCATTAATTGCTAATTCATAGCCATATTAATGAGTTTTTACTTGATTTCACTTAATTGTTAATCTGATTCCAAGTTTCGACCAAATTATCTCATTATTGAGAACACGTATTGAATCTTAATGTTCACTAAAAGACAACTTTTATAACATGACTGAGATTTTTATTTTTCTTATTAACTCAATTATTATTTCACAAAAACCGAGTTTTGTTGCTTTTTATAAATATTTAAAATCAAAATAATTCAATACATGTGTGAACTGCAGAGTCGGCCAAGAATTGAATACTTTCTTAAAAATATATTAAATAACTTGATCTGGGCTTAAACTGATATCCAGATAAGACTGAGAAATTATACACTTTTTAATTGAGTTATAATAATTGGGTCTAATTTTAATTTGACCCAAATTCAACTGGAATTCAAAAAAAATATTGAAAACAAAAATAAAGTATAATAATTATTGGGTGTAAATAATAAATAATAATAAATATTCTGTTTTATAATTTACGGTAAATAAAAGTTTTATTTTTAACATTTATTATTACAGTAAAGGGTTATCCAGAATTGGGGAATACAAGTATTGTTGTACAGCTTGTATGGTATTGAACTTTGAACTCCTGTGGCGGATGTGGAAAGAGATTAGTTAGTGTTTTATGAACTTATTTGCGAATCGATTGCAAAGTTTTGAAATAATTTGTCAAAAGAATAGATAATTGAGAATAAGATGATTGAAATGAGTGTCCAAATGACCGAAAGTCCGCCCAAAGACGCGAAATAGAGTTGAAGAGTGAACTGCAGCCTCTGTGGCAACAGCTCTTTGTTGGCAATTGTTTGCCAATAATAATAATTATTGTTGTCTTCAATGCTCTCCCATATTATTAGCGATACTTTCGATCTATTGTTGTCTCGCGTCGATCGCACGGAAGGAAAGTATAGCTTCTGATTGCAGTCCTGACAGCAGTTCAGTTCAGTTCAGTTCAGTGCAGATCACGTGCGAGAAAGCAGTAAACAGTAAACAGTTTTGCATTATTTTGTTTGAAATGAGAAATGGATTGAAAGCAAACCAAACCTGAAGACAATTGCGCTGACAGTCAGTGACCGCCGCCGACAGGGAGTGCAGTTGATCTTTGCATTCATCTGAGCGACACCATCTGGTCCAAGTCGCATCATCCAGGTCCTCTTCCAGGATGAAACTCTGTTTCGGAACACAAGAAGAAGAAGAAGACGAAGAATTGTTTGGACAAAGAGTTTTCAATTGATCCAGATAACACTTGTGTCTGCACTGGAAACTACTTCCACTGTTCCACTCTTGTGCTCTATTGTGGTGACACGACTCGTGTTTTGCACCACCATCAGCAGCACTGGAGAGGAGTGCCCATTGGTCGAGAGTCCAGAAGCAGATATAATATGTTTTGCTTTGTTGCAGAGAAAGCATTAGAAACTCGTTTTCATACGAATTGCCTATTGTTTGGCGCGAGTGCACTGAAACCCGAACTTCATTCTCATTCTCATTCAGATTCTGATTGAACTGTTGGGATAAGTGGACGGATAACTCAATTCTCTCCCTCTTCTCGCTCTTCTTCTCGCTCTTATTGTTGTGAAAAGTGAAACAATGGTACGAATTGTCTATACTTTCAATCGCTTTCTCACAACTGCTCTGCAGAACTTTGCGCTCTTCCTCTCGTGGAGTCAACAATACATTGCACTCGACTTTTATTGAACTCCTTTTGAACGCATTTCTCAACAATGGTCTATAATCTCGTGCAATGGCAATGGGATCCCTTTCCGATATATTCTTCGTTGTATACTTGTCTTCATTTCTGTTGTTCTGGTGAACAATGAATGGCAAACACAATGTCACTGAAAATGAGTGCTCTTCCTCTGACGACGACGAGTGACGAGTGAACCTGTTCATATCAGCTCTGGACATCAACTCCGGAGAAGAAAAGTATTGAATTGTTAGCAAGATCATTTGCAAGACGAAGCCATTTATGCAGAACAATAGAACCAAAAGTTTGAACAAATTGGTCCAGCTCACATAATCAATTAGTTGTATGGATAATATTGATATCAAACTGGAAATGTCCAGAGATGTGAACGCAGATCGCACCGGAGATCTGGTCTGCAATTTAAGGCTCAGTTGATATACAGTAATAAAGTTATGTTTAATGAAAAAAACAATAATTATTGTTATGAAAGAGAAAGTAATTAGTATTAAAAGCATTAGTTTTCTCAAAACTCTTATTCTCATTAATTATTGTTTTATTTTATGAATAATCTTCAAAATCTGATATTCCTTAGAGAGATATACTGTTAGAGATCATTTGCTAAAAATGCTTGGCCATTGAGCTCATCCACACACACACGCACACCCATTCCCCTTATGTTGCTAAATGACTAAAATGAAATACTAATGAAATAACTGTTGTGTTTGTCTGATCCTTGTTGTGGTCACCAAACGACGAACTCTTGTGAGTGACTTCTTCATAGACGCCCTCATCCGTCGACTCTTCAATGAGATCCGGATTTTCGCGATCTCGCGATTCCTCGGCAAAGTAGACCTCTTTGAGTGTCTGCCAACGGGGCACATATGGAGGTCGAGCCGCCGAAGTTGAACCAGTCTGCTCGGCTGTGCTCTGTTCTGTGCTTTGCTGTTCCGAAAGTAGAAATTATTATAATTTCAGTTCAGTTCAGTTTACATATAAATAGTATTCATTATATAATATAATTTCATATTAATAGCATTAAACATCAAACTGCAATAAAAGTTTGCAAAAATGCTTTTCTATTTTACTACACTATTACTGTATTACAGAATTTTAATCTATTTTATTGATTCTTAATTATTCTGTACATTCTCCGTACGATTGAATTCATTTATTCGTGTTTCTAATCCCTTGAGATTAAAGTCTATTAGATTGTTGTGAACGAGATTCTCGTGAATGAGATTTTGTCACGAATTTGGCTGAAATTATGGCCAAAAATATAAGAAAATATTGCCTTTATTCGCGCGCTCTTTCTATACATTCTTGCAATTACTGCACTGAAGAATACGTACAGAATATTCTGTATTCCTATCTTTGCATACATTTTAAACTTCAAACTCAAAATGCAAGGAACTCGTGCAATGAATGATTACAGTATATTGTTGAGAACCTCAGAGTGACCCACAGACAGACAGACAGACAGACACGTACCAGAATCTCAGTCTTGATGACAGTAATGCAGTCATTCTTGTGGTCATATTTGATGTTATAGTTCTCACTCTCCACTACAGTATGCTTTCGGACTAACAGTGGCTTTGGTTGCACTTCGAACTGAATGGGACTCACAATCGACTCACTTACTTCACTGTGCATCAGAACAACAGACAGACACACATACAGTAATAATAATAATATTGTAATTGTTTTTATATTATTTAAATTATTTATTAATTGTCTGAACTTTTTCTATAAAATTAATTGTTTTTATTAATCATTTCCATAACGACTGCTTCGAAAGCAATCAGACCTGAAATTATGGCCAATAAAAGAAAATTATCTGAAAAATACATTTTGTTTTATCGGCTTATCATTCAATACAATCAATTGTATTGACACAAAAAATTATTTTTAATTCAATTATTGATTTAAATCTTTCATTCAGTCATCCATTTATTCAATCATTCATTAAATATAACTTTTTTTCTTCTCTTCGTTATAATTGATGGCAAACATTGAACTTATTTTGGGAATCACTTTATTATAATATTTTTCTCTTTTATATTAATTATCTTTTAATGTAATGAATAATCATTCAAAAAATTAGGTCTAAAATGATTGACACATAAATGTTTGCCAAAAACTATTCATTAATTTATTCATTATTTTCATAACACTTATTCTGCTCTTATATAATATCTGCCAAAAAGGTTAAAATCTATTCATTGGGTGATTCGGGCACAGCAGCATCATCCTTGGTCTTCTTCCATTCCGGTGCCTTTGCCTGCAAAATATGTTTTCATATACAGTACTATAAATATTTACGTAAATTATTTGATACAGTATAAGTAGGGTGACTTATCCACTGCACTCACATCGCCATCCCTTGCGCCCAACTCTTTGCTGATATCCTTCTTAACCGGCTTAAGACTGCCCTTCATATCAAGTTTGGCCAATTTCATAGTCCATTGTCTCATCTTTTCCAACTGTGTGGCCGTCTTTGATATCTTCTTCAGCGGAGGAATTATACTGAAGAATAATTCGTATTAATTATTAAATATAATATTCTATACTATTGTTGAGATCGAGACTCACAATCTTCCCCTGACGTCATTGACTACACTGGCCAATTCATTGATCTGCAATACAATTACAATTCAATTATTACACTATTATATCATTAATTCAATAAATAGACTATTTTTAACACAAATAACATATTGTTTGATACTGTGTTGTACTGCACTGTATTTTACTATATATTGATCTCTAATTTTCATTTCTAAAAATAATTTTATTTCAAATATACTAATTTAGTCTCAGTTTCTATAGTATTTGTTTGTTTCAGCAAAAACTAATTGATATTAATATTATTGATATTAATATTTTCCGATAAAAGCATTCAATAAAAACATTTAACAAAATCTGCAATTTCTAATCCATTTGAAAAATAAGTCTTTTTTCAATTCAAACTGAAAATTACTTTTAAGCTAACTTCTAAGAAATATTGGCACTGACCTCATACTCTTTGGCACATGTGGTGACCTCCAGATCAAACTTGTCCCCGTCCAATTTCAGTATTCTTTCATAATATTCTTTGCAGATCTGAATCAAAGCGGCTGTCAATCAAAACGAAACTATTTTCACAACAATTCAAAAGATATTCATTTTATTCATGCCTTCGTTCTCATCCTTGATATTCTTCGGCTGACCAGTCCTTTCCTCGATAATCCTTTTCCTCTCAATAGACTTCAACTCCTGTTCCCGTTTCAACTGTTCGGCTGCTTTTTTCCTCAACAATTGCTATCAAAGTTTTTTTGCCACAAAAACAGATGAAATAAAATATTGTGAGCACAGGATTTGAAAGCAGATGACTGCGCGAACTGACCCTCAATTTCTTTTTGCGTTCGGGTGTCATAAAGCCCTTCTTTTTGGTACTTTTCATCTCAGCCTCCAATCTCTCTCTAATTTCCTTTTTCTTTCTCTCTTTTTCATCCTTTTTATTGGAAATTAATTAATAAATAAGAAATTTAATGAAAATAATTGAAACGAAACAAAAATTAATGTATTTTCTGACCATTTTCTGTCAGAATTTGTTTGGATTTTCACAATTTTCACAAATATTAAGACAACTTTCAATCACTAATACTGTATCTCTGCTCTGATTCACTGCTTAACCACTTAATGAAAAACTTATTAATAAATATAATTTTGAAGACACAGTGAGCTTAAGAGTGAATTTTGAAGACTGAATATTCTGAGCCAAATGGGGAGTCATTAAAATCTTGGGTAAAGTTCTTAAGTGAGGTTATTATTAAAAACAATGGCTCATCAAAAAGCACTTAATCGACATTTTTCGCGACAATATATTGTTTAAAGCTTTCTATTTATTAATAACATATTAATAGCATTCATACAGACATCTCATTAATTAAAATAATGATGTCTTTGAACACGAATTCAGATCTTTGGTCTCTTTACTTATTAGACATTGATTTTTATCAAAATTCAAACTTCTGAAATTTGACCTAGTTAATATGCTTGAAGATATTTACGTAAAAGGAAAATGAAATGAATAAAAGTCTGTTTTTGAGATACTTTTATTTGTTTTATTGATTCCATTGTTATTATACACGAATTCAGTAAAAGTTATCAATTAATAAAATTATTCAATTATTTGGTTTTGTTTTAATAATTACTTACTTTTAATGCTATTAATGAAAAACCAAAATCATTTTGAAATAAACTTTTCTCAAAAAACATTTGGCTTAGGCTTCCATTGGTTACATCATTTCAATGATGGGAATGCTTTTTGACAATAAATATCAATAAAAGTGTTAATAAGTTTCGAAGTAAAAGAAATTTTGAACAAAAAAGTCATAATTATTATTCAATTCGTTTTCGCTATTAGTTTACTACAGATTTTGTTTAGACAATAGACAAAAATTCTATTAAGAATTCAATTATTAAATCATTAGATATATTGAGGGAATTGAGAAATGATTTTTCAGCTGAGATGAGACTGAGCTGACTATCATTTGCCGGCAATCCATTCGGGTTTGTTCTCCTTCCGGGGCTTTACAGCAAACAAAACAAAGAAATTAATTATTTAATTATGTTTTCAAAAATTAATTCTGTATTTGCCCTGATAATAATAATAGTACCTCTTTTTCACCCAAGTCAATCTCCTTCTTGACAGGCTTAAGACCACCTCGCATGTCCATCTTGGCCAATTTGTAGGTCCATTGTCTCATCTTTTCGAGTTGAGTCTGGTATTTGGAAACTTTCTTCAGCGGAGGTATAATACTATTGGAAAGAATGAGAAAATTATAGAAAATAAGTTCAATTAAATAATTGAATGATTTCTAAACTAAACAATGAGAATATTGAAAATCACGCGAAAGCACAACAAAAACATTATTGGATTGAGTGAATGCTTACAACTTTCCTCTCATGTCGTTAACTCTTGATTGCAAATCATTGATCTATAGAAATGAAAAATCAATTTCAAAAGAATAAAGATCAATTGTCGCAATTGGCCAGACCTCGTATTCCTTGATGCAGGTGACCAGTTCCAGATCCCATTTGTCCTCATTCAATTTGTAAATTCTATTATGAAATTCTTTGCAAATTTGTTGCAGAGTAGCTGAAGGACAGGCAGAACAACAAAACAGATATTAATGTTAATGTTTGGGCCAATTAATGGTCGCTCAGTATTCATATGAAATGCTATTCAATATTCAATATATTTTGCATGCAGTAAATGAATTGCAAAATACCTTCATTTGCATCGGCCAGGGGTTTGGGTTTGCCGGTCCTCTCGATAATGATTCGCTGCCTTTCCTTCTCTTTGAGCTCTTGTTGTCGTTTCACTTCATCGGCTGCTTTGCGCCGAAGTAATTGCTATCAGAGTATATGAAAACATATTTCAATTGTCATACACTATACTGTAATTCATTCAATTTAATCAAAAGAAGAAATAAACATTGTACATGGTCACAATTTGAAATTATCAAGTGTTTCTTGTGTGATCTTATATAAAGGGTTTATCAGAAGTCGCGACATTATGTTGCGGCGCGCGGCTGTTTTTTAGCGCTCTGATTGGCTGGTTTAAAATTACACTCGGACCCGTTTATAAGTGACTCGGAATTAGGTAACATATTCTCAGCACCGGCTGCTTCTTTGCAATGCTATGCACCCTTTAATCACCAATAAGAGAATCCCGGGTTTAGGCAGAACTGCACGGCTGAACGCAGAACTTATGATCGATATATAAACCTATCCTGGATGAAAGTGACGGAATAAATGTACATAGGTGACAATTTCGGCCCCAAAATTGCTGAGTCTTTACTGTATTTCATTGAGTAATCAATATATTTGTGAATTTCAAGAGAACTTAAGGCTATTCAAAGCCAGTTTAAAATTTTGCGATTGAAAAGACATAAACTAACGCTTAATAATATTTAGCTTGCTGCAATAATATTTATAATTTATGATCTTTCTTCACAATGAAATAGTGCAATAATTTTGAGGATTTAATTGTTATTATTATTAGTTTTGGTAAAAGGCTTCAAAAAAATATTCAAAAGTTTATGAAACAAGAAAAATGAAAATGTTGTGAAACAGTTTTGGAGAAACAGTTTATTTTGAGTCCTAATTAATTATTCAGAGATTTGACGCAATATTTTCTTCACTACATGT
>JAQIWA010002160.1:0-14384 GCA_034693305.1 Eueremaeus valkanovi
GGCACATTTGGGCACATTTGGGCACATTTGGGCACATTTGGGCACATTTGGGCACATTTGGGCACATTTGGGCACATCAGTGAGAATAGCTTTGAAAATAAATTTTAAAATTATTCCTGTAATTCCTGAGATTTACGCCGGTTAACGCAACCTACAATGAGCTTGTTCATATAGTAATTATATGTTGGTCAGATTTATTTTCTCGCATACTTTTTGGGTCACCTACTTTGTTCATTTATCTATGTATACAGCCCAGGACAGAATACCCTGACAGGATAATTGAAGCCATGGCTTAAACTATGGATGTGTTTAGAAAAATACCCTGAGTTTTGAGGCCTGTATTAGACTACTCCTTCGACTTTTGCGCGCACACCGAGAATGGAGAATTTTGACCGAATCAATGAACAACGCCTCCCGTGTCCTTGGTCAGTTGCCAATATAACCAGTTACTTTCCAGGCTTAAATAAAACAAAGATTGTCCCAGATATTTGACCAGACACTTCTAGAAATAATTTCTTAATAAGAAATGATGAGTGACTTTAATGGAGTCACTTATGTGACCTGTGCTCATTCAAAAAGTTCATAAGTAATAGTCTAAAAGACTCTAAAGGTTTTGATTTCCTTCACTCAACTCATTTATTTTCGGTCTAATTACTGAAATATTGGGTTTTAAAGGTTTAAATGACCGATATTTAAGAGTACACAAATCTTCAATAAACAAGCACGAACGTTATTACCAGCGAGTATACCAGGGATCAATTGGTGATAATTTTGACCATTAGAAGATAATTGGTTAGATATCTATAGTATTTATCTGTAGTAACACTGGTTTAGCTGTACTAACAATGACAACAATTGTTGAAAATTTTCAAATTTTTGAAAAAAATCTAAAAATGATTATAATTTTCAAAATTTTGAAAACTTTCACAACAATGGTGCACAGACGGACAGACAGACGGACAGACACCTCAAGAATATAAGCGAGTATACTCGCTAAAAATTAGCAAGCTAACGATGAAATTCAACTCTAATTTGATAGAAAAATTCACAAATATTTTATCCTTTGATTAGTCAGCCGGGTTCTGCCGGCAATCATTTTTAATAAAATATGTTCATTCACTGAATTTCAAAAACTTCCAAAACAAGGCCACAGCGGCTCCAGAGGATTCGAGTGCCGTTTATGAAAACTCGGTGAATTTGTAGCCACTTGAATTATTTTTGAGTGGAATCACTTTAAAATAGTCGTATGACATCCCTAACCATTTTGAATGTGCATACATTTGTTATTCAAATAGAAATGCTCGGGTCAATCGGTCGTTTAAACCTTTACTGTGCCTAATATATAACTGTGCTTATAATGCCTTCATTAACCTTTCACCCACTAATTTGACCTGTCTTATTTGGATAAATGTATGAGCAAGCTCAATAAAATATTAATAATATTTTGTTTACTGGCTCAGAAAGTCATTGATCCAGACTATTGTAAAATAAGGTAAAGTACACTGACAATTGAGTACAGGGTCAATATTGGTAGAGCCATCCCTTCATACTTCTCGGGAGGAATGAAAAATTGGTAGAATTTATGAACGATTGAGAGTTGGCTCTAACCGGGCTATAGAATAGTGTCTGCAGTCAGTCTATACTGTACTATACGCCCGGTTAGAGCCAGCTCTCAATTGCTATCAAATAGTTTTTAAATAATTTTGATATTGAGTTACATTCGGAACAAACTTCTCCTAACTTTTCAGTTCAGGTGTTTTCATATTTTCATTTAAACTGACAGTGAGTGCAACCCGGGTTTGCTCATGACTTTAGTAACCTAAGCCAGATCATTGATCATTGAAGACTTGATTGATGTTTAATATTCTGTTAATTGTATTGAATGCAGAATTAGTTAGCAGTAATTGATACGAGAATTCTGTGCTTTCGTATGGACTGTCTCTACAAAAGTGTATAACAGAGTGAATGAGTGTTTGAATGAATGCTTGAATACAGGAGTGAATGAGTGAATGAATGAATGAGAATATAATAATAATAATACTGTAATAGACTTACAGTTAATGTTGGGATTGAGTGAGGAATGCAGTGAAAGAGCATTGAATGCATTGTTTGTGTTTTGCATTGGATTTCGATTTCATTGGCTTTTCATTTGAATGAAAACAATTTGTATTTCTATTTCATTGTAATTAATATCCATTTAATAAATAAATTAATTAATATTAAAATCAATAATAATTATCATTAGTTTTATGAAAAATATTTTAATTGAGTTTTATTAGTGAAACGAATAGTGTTTTAAACGTATTAACAGATAATAAGTGAATGTTTTAATTGAGTTTATATTAACTTATTTTGTATTTCAATCCCATTTCTAGTGTTTATTACCAAAAGAGTCAAACGTTTTGAACAGAAAATTATGTTTTTTTATATAATTATTAATAATTTTAACCATTTATTCATCGGATAAACGCTTTATTACATTGTTTTCAATCATTTAATCGTTTATTTATACGAAAGAAAATCTCATTATTTCTCATCATTTGACCGAATGATAGATCCAATCAATTGAACGATAAATAGATTTCTATTTAAATAACTATTTATTAAATAATATATAAAATAATTGTATGAAATGAGTGCTCAAAATGGGATCAATGCTACGACTCTTCAGACCCTTCCGACCCATCAGACCCTTCACGACATCGACATTAAGCCCGAAGTGAGTCACGAGAACGGAGACAATGGCCAGACGGCAGAGACGGCCAGTGAAGAGGCGGAACCGGAGCCCGAAGTGGACATCACTATCAGTAACGTCGTCTCAAACTTCAGTGTCAAATGTCATCTGAATCTACGGCAGATCGCGTGCAACGGATCTAATGTTGTCTACAAAAGAGAACAATCGGTTTGTGTTTGTCTTCGCTTTCGTTTCCATTCCTTTCCTTTCGCTTTGCTTTCAGTCTTTGTTTTCGATAATCAGATGATTCTTATGAAACTACGAGAGCCTCGGGTGACGGCTAGTATCTGGTCATCGGGTAAGATCACGTGCACCGGCGCCACCACTGAGGACGCGGCCAAATGCGCGGCCCGTCGTATAGCGCGGTCTCTGCAGAAGTTGGGCTTCAAAGTCAAGTTCACTGCTTTTCGAATCGTCAATGTGTTGGGCACTTGTATTCTGCCCTTCGGTATCAAAATACATGAGTTCAGTGCTGAGCACCGGCAACACGCAAGGTATGTCACCCGTCGTAGTCTGTGTCCCACTTATCCATCCATTCATATTATATGACTGTTTGTGCTATTGATTGTTGCAGTTATGAGCCAGAACTACATCCCGGCGCCACTTACCGCATGAAAGACATAAAAGCGGTGCTGAAGGTCTTCCAGACCGGCGCCATTACTATAACAGCCCCGTGTGTTCTGAACATTCAGACAGCAGTGGAGCGAATCTACCCATTGGTCTATGAGTACCGGAAGCCTAAACCCCCGCAAAGCACTCGACTCCTGAGTAAATACGTGAAGAAAGAGTGCAAAAAGTCAACGAATTTTATTAAAGAAGAACTCATTGATAGCGGAAGTGAGTTCACCGACGAAGAAGTGGTGGAGTCGTTGGTCGATTCGGATGAGGAGGAAGACCCGGACGAGTACTCCGACAAATCTGACTAACGTTTGACAATAGCTTTCTATTGATATTTGTATTGATTCTCAAAAACAAAACAATTTTAAAATTTTCATATTTTTCACACAAAAAATGTTATAATATTTCCAATTGTTCTGTGATATGACAGACAGACAGACAAACAGCTGAAGCCTAAGGACTGTTAGCTTCGAAATCGAATAAATACTGTAACGACTCCTCATTGAACTCATCTCTCATTGATCTCATAAATACTGATTGCGTTTATCTGATTATTGATATAAAGCTATCAAACATTGTCTCTGTTTTTGTAAACATATTCGTAGTCTAGGATTGAAAATACTTTCTGTGAATAAAATCAATTAATTTTATCGTTAATTAAAGCTTAAGTCGATTAACATTATTCTGAAGTTTATTGACATTAAATATATTTATAATTCATTCAATTGTTTAGACATTAAGTGACTGTAATTCCGATTACAGAGAATAACAATAATTTCTAATTGTTTTCAATATATTTATATAATTATATATTTATTTATTTATTATATAATTATTTTTAATCCAAACCATTCATCACTTCTTGACTGCAATTGGAATAACGAACGAATGATTCAATGCTTTATTGTTTTCATAATTATATTTAAAACTCTCGACTAGTATTGCAATTATTCTTAAACCCAATTAATGTAAACTAAAATACAAACGAATGTCAAATCGATTATTGCTTTTTGGACGAGACGTTCACAGATGCCGATCCGGCGCCCGTCTGGCGCGGGTAGAACTCAGCCAAAGTCGACTGTGGAATACGTTTAAGCATTTCTTTGGGGAATATTCGGAGTAATTGCCACCCGATGTCCAGCGACTCGAACACTGTTCGGTTCTCGTAATTGCCCTGAAGTGCAAAATGCATTCAATTGATTATCGATTCAATCGATGGACCTCTGGTGCACTCAATCATACCTGTGATATGAAGTTCTTTTCGAACTTTCCTAAGAATTCCAAATACAACAAGTCTTCGGGTGTGAGCGCCTCCTCCCCGACCACAGCCTTCATGGCCTGTACATCTTTGCCGATGGCATAGCAGGCGTACAACTGGTTGGAGACGTCCGCGTGATCTTTGCGAGTCATGCCTTCGCCGATCGCAGACTTCATGAGACGACTCAAAGACGGCAATACATTAATCGGTGGATAGATCTGCCGGTTGTGGAGCTGTCGGTCAATAGTGATCTGGCCTTCAGTGATATAACCCGTCAGATCAGGAATGGGATGAGTTATGTCGTCGTTAGGCATAGTTAGAATTGGAATCTGTGTGATCGAACCGGTGCGCCCTTCGACACGACCGGCCCTCTCGTATATCTGGGCTAAATCTGTGTACATATAACCCGGGAACCCACGTCGGCCGGGTACTTCCTCGCGCGCAGCCGACACCTGTTGTCGTATAAGTCATACGATTAATAAGTTTTCTTAACAATTGTTAATTCAATACTCGATTGATTGCATACTTCACGTAAGGCCTCGGCATATGAGGACATATCAGTGAGAATGACGAGAACGTGTTTCTCGCACTGATAGGCCAGGAATTCTGCGGCCGTCAGCGCCAGACGAGGAGTGATAATGCGCTCAATGGTTGGATCGTTAGCTAAGTTGAGGAAAAGGCAGACGTTCTCCATCGAGCCGTTCTCCTCGAAGTCCTGTTTGAAGAAGCGGGCCGTTTCCATGTTGACACCCATGGCCGCGAACACTATTGCGAAGTTGTCGTCAGTCACCGGACGGCCCGGAAGCTTCACTAGACTGCCCTGACGGCAGATCTGGGCAGCGATCTCGTTGTGAGGCAGACCCGCAGCCGAGAAGATCGGGATCTTCTGTCCTCTGGCTATGGAGTTCATGACATCGACCGCTGAAATACCCGTTTGAATCATCTCTTCCGGGTATGTACGCGACTCAGGGTTTATGGGCATTCCCTGAATGTCCAAATAATCTTCGGCCAGCACTGGTGGTCCCCGATCTATAGGTTTACCCGAACCGTTGAAGACTCGGCCCAACATGTCCTCAGACACAGGGGTTCGCAAAATATCGCCTTTAAGTCAATCAATGAATAATAAATTCAAACGAATTGCAGGTTATTATGGATTACCTGTGAATTCGCAGACTGTGTGTCGGGCGTCGATACCAGAGGTTCCCTCAAAGACCTGGACCACAGCCTTAGAGCCACTGACTTCGAGCACTTGACCCGTTCGAGCGGTTCCGTCGGCCAAAACTAATTTAACGATTTCTGCATATTTAGGGAACTTTACGTTATCGAGAATGACCAGGGGCCCGTTCACACCCGTCACCGTCTTGTAGGTGAGTCGGGGCTGCGATATGTAGTCTCGGGTGACGGCCAGAGTGTGGGTCCTCAGCGCCGCCTCTCCGCTCAGCCACTCGTTAACAGTCATTGTTTGCTATATTTCTGAATTAAATGCAAATAATTTATAAAATATTATTAAATAATCGGTTAAATCAAATACCAGTCAAGAATTGAAGTCAATTAGTAAAGTGGTTGACACACCTCCTCATCAATACAATAAAACACTGGAAATACTGGATATGTTATAAACACATAAACTCTTAATATTATAATAGCATTGAAGGCATTAATAGCACAGAAGAGCAGTCTATCTGTCTATCAGTGATCAGTCTCTGTGTGTGTGAGTCGTATCGACAAATCGTAAAATATCTGAAAATAGAGCTCAGAATCGATGAAACGAAAGCCCGAAAAGTATTTATTAAAAGCGGAAAAAACTTTAAATCAAATATTTATAAGTTCTGTCTTTGCGTTCAGTTTAATAAATATTCAATTTATAGCGAATTACGCATAGAATACAACATTCAAATCGATTATTAGTCAACTATTTTTGAAAAGCATTTTATTAATAAAAACACAACTTTGAGATCAAATCAAAACAAATTTTGAAACAAATTAATTAATTTTTGTATTAATCATTAGATTTCTGTTAATAACAACTCAAGTAATCATTTATTGCAATAACTCTTATAATTAGTTAAAGAAAATAAAAAAAAAACTAATTTAGAAAAAGAGAAAAAAACTGAACAAAAGTTTAATTGAATTTCAAATATTGTCAAATCGTATGAAAATTCAATATAAAGCCCAATAGACTAACAGTGACTACAATATTGAGATTCAAGGCTTGACTGAAATCACATTTATTTTGTAGATTCCGTTCTCAAGGCTAACGAATTCGCAGTCGATTTCATTTGCATTGGACTCGTATTCGCGCAGAGTATCAAACGATATCTTCAGACCAATCGGGTGGCAATGGATGGCCTGCGGAGGCATTCCTTTGAACTTTTGGACCAGAGATCGACAATTGAGAGCATCGACTGTCTCGTCGTTCCCGTAATCGATATACAGAACATCCAAACTCTTTGGGTTGACTACCTTGACTGCGGCCCTATACCACAGGTTGTCCAAACTGAACCGGGAGGCAATCACATCACCCTTCTTTAGATCAGACAAACAGAGCCGGTGCTCATTGGACTCGTACTTCGAATCGTAGTATTCGGTCATTTGGGCCGTCAGTTCACTGATTTGGTCGAACTTCGTCTCCAACTGGCAGTGGAATGTCTGGTCCGGATGTGCGGCCGTAACGAAGATCTTGTTCTTTGAGGCCAACAAACTCTTTTTGTCGCCACTCATAGCGATCGGATGCGAACCAGTCTTCACTTCTGTGTAATCTGGACTCATGCCCTCTGTTTGACACAAACTCTGTTCTTCAACGACAGTCTTGGATCCGATCGAGAAAACTTTATCTGATTTGGACTGCAGTTGTCTGAGTAGTTGGAAATTATATAGCTTTTTCCGTTCTATTTTGTCCATACGAGTCAGCTCTGCTGGATCAACGTAACGGCCAGCCATTCGATACAAATATTCGTCGCTCTTATAGTTTGCTTTTTCGTCAAATATACTGTAGTTTAACATTTGTGGGTCATACCATGGGTCTGTTTGTGTCACTTCAAACTTATCACTGATCTTCAGATTTGAGAGTGAATTCAAATCCTTTTCCTCTACTGGTTTCGTCCATTTCCGAAACTGCTTTTCACAATGTAATATGTGTTTCGCATACTTTGAATCCTTTACCTTATGGTTCCTGTCGAACGGACATCTACGTAGTCCCAAATTTTTATCTCCGTAATAATTGTCTCTATTGAATGTGGCCATACTTGAGATCAAATCTGAAGACTATTTAATAACGAAATAACGAAACAAAACAATAATCTGAATGAAATTATTTTGAATTACTTATCTCGAGAAACAGCTAAAATTTCTCATTATTGCCTTAGTAGTTCAATACTATTGTTATAAAGCCAAATAAGTTCTGAAGGTATTCTCAACGATAAGTATCTGATTTTCGGTTTTTCCCAAACTTGAATTGAATTTACTGTATCTGATATGCACTCGACTGTTGAGTATGGAAGTCAAGGTGGGACTAGGAGATGAATGACTGAAATTTTGGTCAGTATGGAAGTCAAAATGGGACTAGGAGATGAATAATGACTGAAATTTTGGTCAGTATGGAAGTCAAGGTGAGACTAGGAGATGAATGATGACTGAAATTTTGGTCAGTATGGAAGTCAAGGTGGGACTAGGAGATGAATGATGACTGAAATTTTGGTCAGTATGGAAGTCAAGGTGGGACTAGGAGATGTATGGTCACTGAAATTTTGGACAAAAAAGAAGTTAAGGTTGGACTAGATCAATAATAACTGAAATTTTGGCCAATATAGAAGTTAAGGTGGGACTAGGAGATCAAAAGAACCGAAACTTTTTATTGAAATCATTTAAGCACGAGGAATATGGCTTTGTGATCTGAAAGCAAATTGTCATAATAAGCTGTATTCAGAACCGGAAATGTAGAGAAGACAATGTCGATTTGATTGCCGAAGTCGTTGGATGGTCTCCCAATTTCTAAGCGGAATTGGAGTCCGAGGTTTGCCATCCCTGCGATCAATGTCTTTCCTAAGTTCGATTGTATTTCAATGTTTAAGTCACCGATCAATACGAGTTCAGTGTTTAGAGACAAAACTTCTGCTGATATCTCTTCCAATAAATTGATTGTTTTGATCTTTGGGAATTTTGGGGAAGAGTAGATAACAATATAACTAACTTCTCTGAACGATACTGCCAAATATTCCAAATGACCCTTATCTTCAAATACCTGTACGTGTGATCTGAGGTATACGACTGGTTTTGCACAAGTATCTCTCCGATAAATCCCAATACCGAAAGGACGTTTTAGCTCACAATCTATTTGTGCCATCAGATCGTAACCAGCGATGCGATTGTCATTCGAATGGGTCTCTATGAGTAGCAACAGGTCTGCGGCAATGATGTTCCTGTCTGCCACTATGTCGTCGCAATGTTTAGACAAATATGGCAAGTTTTTGAAGAATACTTTCGTTGATGTCTGATCGAAGCAATTCATGTCAAACAAATCGAATTCGAGACGCGATTCTTTGTTCATCCGATTGAGCTCAACACTGATCGGATGATCATCTTGTCTTCGGTTAATCTTCTTCAGTTCAGTGCCCAAAAGAAATAAACCGTTGGATTTACGGGCTCTACTGAAACTCGTATATAACTTGGCCAAGTCAAGCCTCCGGCCCATGTCTACCACAACTCTGTCATAGGTCTGACCTTGTGACTTGTGTATTGTCATAGCTTCGGCTGGAACAACGGGAAACTGTTTCCTGGATACGAGTACAAATTTCGATTCAGTCTTCGTCTGTATATCCCTTGTCACTCTTTCAATCGGTGTCAGAAATCCCGCCTCGTATTCCCTTGGTCTGGTTTTTGATCGAGCGATGTGTCCTACTCTATCTTCTTCGAACTCGAACCATAGAACCTGAGGTACATCTACAGTGTCAAGAAGGCGAATATCTACGTGGCGAAGAATTCCTGTTATGTCATTCACCAGTCCATCACTCACATCGATGTTTGTTGTAATCATATACCTGATGCCAGTTTTGAGGACTATAGTTTTTGGTAAGCCGTATGTCTTCTGTGTGCAGAGAAGCGAAACCAAGTACAGGGCCTGCTTATTGATTCGGGAACAATTTCCATTTGCAAAATCTCTGGCCTCGGCCGTATATCCGATTTGTTGTGATTTTCGAATTACGGATGAGTTGTAGCATTCTACCTGTTGATTTGTTGGGAAAAGTCGTATCGCATTCTCAGGTATATCCGTACTGTTTTTGGGAAACAGTCTGGACTCGAACAAGTTGATGTCTTCTTCGTCGACCGCTCCTACCGATAAATTATTTAGAGCTTTTGCAAAAACCAGATCATCTTTCTGTCGCATGATTTCAGTCAGACGAAAGCTCTTGAACATACGCCATAAACAGGAGCCAGCCAAAACGGAATAATCCGAGTTAGAGGCATGACTGAACACATAATTGTCCATTACAGGCCTTAACTGATTAAAGTCTCCTACTGCAATGATAGAGCGCCCGCCGAAAGCTTCTTTGGATCCAAATATTTGTTTCAGCTGTTCGGAAATTTTCCTGAAAGTTGAAGAGCCAACCATAGATATCTCGTCTATTATGACAACTTTCAAATACCAGAGATTTTTCCGCAATGTGCTCTTCTTGTCATCACTGAGAATTGGCATCGAACTATTCTGTGAAACTGGGATCCCCAGGGCCGAATGTATTGTGAGTCCACCAATATTGAATGCGCTCTTACCGGTCGGTCCTACCAATAGCACTTTAATCTTCTCCGGCTCCTGAAATCTGAAATTCAAGTAACGTATTAAACTTTGATATAATCCGCGGATAAGAACACTTTTTCCGGTTCCAGCTCCACCCCCGATATAATGGTGAAACGGTTCATCCGACGTTTTGACTAAGTTCATGGTCCCGAGCACATATTGTCTTTGTTTTTGGTTGAGACTACGCAATAAAGTGAAGTAAGCGTCGTCCGTCAGAATGGTCGGCGATGTGAACGACCCGGGTTTAGGATTATTCCGATCAGTCACTTTTGATTCGTCTTCGAAATTGGTTTCTTGTCGCTGTAGATCATAAATAGCGAACTCTTCCAAACCATCCTCTTCTTCATCGTTTCCAACCAATTCTTCGCGCATCTCTTTCTCAATGTTTTCTCTAATTGAATCGTAATCGGTGCTAGGACTATAGACATATTGCTGTTCTCTCTGCTCGATTATTTGTTTATTGGCAATAAATTTGGCCTTGCAGTCAACTTGCAGAAGGTCAGTGTCTTCATTCCTCCAGGCCAGATAGAGCATGACTTTCTCCCGAAAGAAATTCTTCTCATCTTTTTCGAGTTGATACTTCCGGTAACGAATGATTTTTGGTCTCTTCCTTAGCTGGACATATCCCTTACTAGACTTCAATTTGAGAACGGATCCACTGATTTCAACGTCTTTTTCTATGTCTTCATTGTCCGAAACTGTACCTGCAATTAGTTTCGTTTTCTTCGTTTTTGAGAAGGTATACTTCGCTGAGAAGTCTGCCAAGCAAAGGTCTTCAAGTTCATCCGGTCGATCGATATAGTACTCCAAGAGCCCCAAAAAAGTTGTTTCGGTTGAATCCGGATCAAGTGATCGTAATTCCTTCTCAGATTTCAACACCTTTATCCTGGATTCTCTTTCACCGGTATTTATGAATACAGACGATCGACTGGAGACAGAGAGTGGCATCGATAGAATAACATAAACGGCCTCTTGGCTAGAAACTTCACTACAATTAATAAACTTTGAGCAGATCCGATACAATTTCTGCTGATGGCTCATGTATCCGGATTTGCATTCCTCTACTACTTGTTTGAGAAGAGTGCTCATCCCTCGGTTAGACTTGTTGATGTAATTCAGAATGTAGTGAACACAAGCATATGGATCTAAAACGAATTGCAAATCAATATTAGCCCTATGTCTCTTTAAGATCTCCGCGTTGAAGCCATTGATCCGAATATCCTTAAGATCTCTCTTCAAGAATACTTGGCTTCGTTTGAGCGTAGAACGAATGGCCAATTCATATCTTCCTGCGTCCATCTGAACCAATGAAAGAAAATCAGTGAAATTGATATCAATATCTTCTTTCTTCATTAGTCTCTGATCGATTCCCTTCAACTCCGTCTCGATTGCCTCCAAATCATAATCAATACGCTCTAACTCATCTTCGTTCAAATCTTCTTTGTTGAGTGGATCCAGAATTTTGGTCGAAGACATCGGAAAGACAGGAATTCCAAAACGGCAGACAGCTGCGTCTAATTTGAATCTTTTGCACGATTTTGTGTGCTTATGAAATTGGTACCTAGTCAATGGTTCCACTTCTACATCACCTTGTGTTTGACAAGAAATGAATTTTTCGACGAAATGTTCGCATTGTTTCTTCGATTCCTCCGATGTCGGATCGTATTGAGGAGCTCCGTCTAACCACAAGAGACAGTGGACATGTAAACTACCCCTGTGCTGAAACTCAATTCTGTAGTACCAGTCCAGAACGGGATAATCACCGAATGGGCCGCCTTTTGTCTGTACAAGTTTAAAGAGTTCGCGAAACCTGTGGTCGAAATACCGACTGCATGTGGCAGGGTCGTTGCGTATTAGATCGCATTTTTGTTGGTATGAAAGTGCTAGTGCTTCTTCAGGAGTAATGTTTCGATTTTCCAATACTTTGGATAAAATTACCAATAGTTCCGACCAATGCGTTTCGGCGGCAGAAAGAGTTAAAAAGAATGTTGGAACTCCCAGTTGCCTAATCATCGCCATGAGTTCTTTCATTTTCTTCTGCCAATATGCAGGGGAGGAGCGATCGTCCTGCAGAACTCGATAAGCCTCGTCATTGGCGAGCATCTGATCCACTTTATCCAATACTTCTGATACGGACAAATTATTCAGCTCTTTCCGACGACGTAAATAAATATTTGTCGCGTCATTCAATGCGATGGCTTGCTTCTTGCGATACATGTAGAAAAGCTTTGGGTTTGTACAGCATCTTCTATCACACCGCCTCAACTCTGACTTCGCTATGTCGCTGTACCTGATCTTCACCATCGGATTCAGATTCCTCCCGAGGCCACAATAGATAGTCGGAAACGATAACTCCTCAGCATATTTGTCCATGAGTAGGGGCATCGGTCTCTCACCTTCTCCTGGAGCCAAAATGAGACCCTCTTTTAGAAGAGTTTGTTCTCCAACCGGGTTCACCTCTTCGTCGTTCGTTTCGACCCAATCTTCTGTTTTGTCATGTATGTCTGGCTGAAACTCAGCATCTTCACATTGTTCAACTTCAGCCAGAGTCTTGTTTGTTTGTGTACTCATCCATTCAATTGATAACTTGACTCCCTCGTCGATATATAGAGGCTGGCGAACCAAATAATCAGCTGCTCTGTAAACAACGCATGGCCTGATGAACTCACGTAAATAGTCACTCTTATGGATCTTCATTCGTTTCAGTTTCAACTCGATTGTCTCTGTCTGGGATGCAGTTCTTGGCAACAAATCGATTGTCTTATCGATGTCTATAGGGATGTTCACAATATTGCCCTTAATTCCCAACTGTTTGTCTACACCTAGAGCTTTGATTTGCATGAATGGAAGACGTGCCGAGACTAGTCTCTCTTCAGCTGTTGTCAATCCTCTGAGTTCTGGTGGTATATCTGGGAAGCGCAATCCGTTCACTAGACAAAGCTTCGGAATCTGGCCTTTCATCACATACAGACAACATGTGCCACACAATTGAACAATATTTACGGCCTCTATCTGTACCACCTTTTCAATCAGATCGCTTCCTAGAAGTTCGACCAATCCCTGTTTGCTATACACACTTATCGATTTGTCGAAGAACAAATTAGCACAGGAATGACACAATTCGGTTGGACCCTTTTTAATTTGATCTTCATATTCATATACCTTCCATATATAGGATTGTCTGTTGTCGGATCTATCCCTACTGTTCTTTTTGAAGCGTTTCCTCTCCAGATATTGTTTGGAGAGGACTCTTCCAGATTTGTTTTTACTTCGGTTCTTCCTTTGCCTCTTCCTCTGCAGGTAATCTTCCGACCGTTGCTTTCCCGATGTGTTCTTCTTACGGTTTTTCCTTTTTAAGTACTCTTTAGACTTTTGCTTGCGTTTAAGAACTGGTTTCATCGATGAGATTGTTGTCGAAGATATAATGTATTTGTTCCAGTGATATTTGATATTGCTTTTGAATGAAATGAAAGTTTTCTAATTTGATTTTAAAAATTTCGAAAACAACAATTAGAATAATTTTTCTTTAATTATATATTTTAAAACTTGTGACCTTCAGTAGTGAGAGATGTCTTTAACTGCACAGGTAGTATTCAGGCACTTTCGGTCCTGCAGGTTCAACTCTAAATAATTTATTTTACTCAGGTTTGTCACTTGGTCATGTGTACAAAATTTCAAACTGCCACAGCAAACAATTGTGCTACAGGAGTTATGTCTGTCTGTAACGGCACAGGTAGTATTTAGGCACTTTCGGACCAGCAGGTTCAACTCAAAATAATATATTTGTACTCAGGTTTGTTACTTGGTCATGTGTACAAAATTTCAAACTGCCACAGCAGACCATTGTGCTACAGGGGTCATGTCTGTCTGTAACGGCACAGGTAGTATTTAGGCATTTTCGGACCTGCAGGTTCAACTCAAAATAATATATTTGTACTCAGGTTTGTTACTTGGTCATGTGTACAAAATTTCAAACTGCCACA
>JAQIWA010002161.1:0-14379 GCA_034693305.1 Eueremaeus valkanovi
CGGTGCTTAGCATATCTCTCAGTTATAAGCGGTTTTCCGTTATAACCGATAACGTATTAAGCGGGTTCGACTGTATACTCGAATGAGTCGAATACAAAATATATGTCCAATAGTCTGCACAAGTAGTGTACAGTATTGTGTATAAAGCAGAAGTTCACTACACTTTCCTCTCTCTCATATCCACTACTGTCTCATACATTATATATTAATAATTTTATTCGTATAATACCTATGGTTTGCTTGGTTTGACGTTTGCGTAATATTGTGTAGAACTGAACACAACTGAAAATCTAGTTTTGTTAACCTCAAGGGAGACACGAAAATGAAGATAATTTTTGGCGAAAAACTTTTCCCTATTTTTCTGTTAATAATTACTTGGATTTTAATTTATTTTCGGCGAATAATTAGTCTATGATTTTTACGTCATTACACAGTGTTTGTAAAGTTACCATAAATTACCAGAGCATACATTTATTTTCATACATTCTAATTATTCATTAAATTATTTTTTTTTATTTTAACAATTTTTGTACAAAAATATTACTAATTATTATTATAATATCAATAAATTAAGAGACAATTTATGAATTTTTGTATAAATTTCTATAACACTGTATATAAGGTTTGTTAGTCAGAGAATTCAATTCATTTCTATATCCTTTTTATTGTGTGCCACAAATCCAGTGCCAATACAGACTACAAGTGCTGTAATACTATATTTTGTCACAGATTTTCATACCATTGATCGCATATAAAAAGGAGAGAAAAAATAATAAAACGACGAATAAGTGGTAAAAAACGAAGAGGTTTTAGAGAATAGGGAATAAATACTAGACTGACATAAAAAATATATATGAAATCAATTTGTAGGCTCTCTTCACTCCTGGGATGTGCACAGCAGCATGACCATATTATTGAATTGGCTAATTGTGCAAATGTATTCTGCTCATCCACAATACTTTCATAACAAGAGTGTACATTTCGAAAGTATCCTTTTATATTCAGGGAATTTATGCCAAAAACCATCCGGTGCAATCGATAAATCCGGCATCAATAGAGCCTAGTGCCTCGTGTGACTAACTTGCACATCCCAGCTCTCTTGGCTGAGCACATGCAGTCATACAATATAAGAATTAATCCCAAATCAGTCGATGCTCTGCACAAAGCGTTTCAATTCATTTGGATTTTTCAGACTTTCATTAATTTATAAATATTTGTGAATATTAGACAAAATTCTCATTCAATTGATATAATAATTGATTCATTTGAGTCAAACAACACAAAGCCATATATTTTCTCCAATAATCGGAAATTCAATTCTCTAATAGAATTGTTTGACTAATAAAAAAAAATAATAATTTTTTTGTGTGAAATCCATTATATTTTCAATAAAATGATTTCTGTTCCGAAACGAAGAATAAAATAGAAATATTTATTAATGGTTTGATTGGCGTATATTTCCTGTGAGTCGACTGAATGATTGAATGGAAAATTGAATTTAAAATAATTTATGCATAAAATTGTTGGAAAAACTATTCATTCAATTAATGAAGTGCTGATGAGTTCTATCAAAATAATTTGTTTGCGCCAATAGTTTTAGCACTTCTTCTTTCACTATCTCATTGTCTCTCAACAGATATTTATTTATATTTTCAAATAATATTTTTATAGTAGACATAGAATTATATATTTTTTTGTTTATTATTATCTTTTCTCAGACTTGTCTTATGTGTTAGGAAATGATGAATAGAAATGTGATTAACAAATGGACACACGATATAGAAATGTAATGTTGTTTGACATTGAAATGATTGATATAATGCGTGTGATATTCGACTATAGATTTGTTGATAAGTCTGTTATTGTATGAGAAAATTCATTAATTAAAGAAATAGCAGTCAAATCAATGATTGATAATTTGTTTTTACTATCATTTTTCATGTGAGCTATCATTGCATCTGAAGTCTAAAAAATTATAAAAACAATTAAAATCATTGTTTGGTTTTAAAAAAGGCATAAACTTATAGATACTGTACATAATTATTAAGGATCTGATTGAAGCAGATTTGAAGCATCAGTTTTATTGACGACAATTAAATGAAGCTAAATGTGAAAATAGCATTCAGTAGCGAATCCATTAGACATTTCCTCTTTTGCCTCATTTTCTGTTCTCTATCTTAATCTTTGTGACTAAATATATATAAATAGAAAACATAATATTCACACGAAAGGCAAGAAAATATGTATTTTGAGGTATAATTTAAGTACGAAAATGTCGTGAACTATAACAAGAATTGCGTGCAATAAAGCTATTTAACAAAAAGTCTATATATTTGTGCACTGCGTGTATGGCTTGTAAATAGTGATAGTATTTATTATAAGTGTTAAATAGAAATATTCTATTATTTCTGAACAATTTTCATCATCAGCTTCACTATACTGTAGATAAGCTGCCGTTTAAACACATTATTCGTGTTCTCGTTATTAGAAAAATACGAATTCATGTTATGTTTGTCTGCTAGGAGTCGATCGTTAAGAAGTTTAGAGAGTTTTCAAACTTAGAGTATATTCGTTTGGAAACTGCTTGAAGTGCAGAGAGAACTGCTTACAGACTGTTCAGACGATAAACAGATTCTGTTATTCTCATCGTCAGACTCGCAGTAAATTATAATTATTAATATTATATTTGTTGCCAACTCTGCTCTGCTTTAAAATTTTGATTTTTCATTGCAAACAGATATTAATTATTTGAGCTTTAATTTAATTAAATCATAAAAATCTTAATTAAAATAATAAATCAATTATTTAATACAAAGTATTATAATACTAAACCAAAATTTTTACCGATAGTCCTCTCTTTCAATCCTTAACATAAATTGAAAATTTCAGATAAATTAAGTAGAACAGAAAAGAATCGATTAAATATCGCCTGTCACGAATATTTCAAGAAATTGTTCTGTGCAAAAAAAACAAGAAAAATAATTTACAATACATTATTGAAAGCAAAATATACTAAATATTTATTATAATTCTCGTCAGAATATATCCATTTTTAAGCAAAGAATTTATTTCTAAAAACATTTCTAAAATTATGTGAAATAATTGCTTAAAAGGAAATAAAATTTCTATTTTGATTCAGAAAACTTTTTCTAAGTTAAGGGAAGCTTAATTAGAGTTGCAGTTGGAGTGCATAGCTTTGCATTGAATAAGGGGTCGAAACGAAAGCCTTATTATTCTTATTCAACGTTCCGTTACTTATAATTCTCTCAACTCTACGCTAATGTAGTGAACATCTAATGGTATATATCCTTCTCTTTCTCCAATTAAATGACTTATACATGAATTTTCACTTTCATACAAATCATCGTCAACTCTATGTCCAAAGATTTCTTTAAAGCAATTGTTTTATGTGTTCTAAAAGTTTATGTCTGAAATGTACTGTCATATTGCAAACACAGTATAAATATATTCTAGTTTACGGCTTCAATGTAAGCGCACTGTAAACTAAGACATGTAATTTTGTTGCCGATATTTGAACTTATTAATTAAACAGAATATTAATATAATAATTTAGCCCTCACTATATGTGTGACCCCTCCCTCTCTGTTTCTTCGATATTATAAATGGAAATGGATTCGGATGATGTGAATACTCGACTTAACTCTGATATGCAATTCAAAAGCAATTACTGTATATTTCTTATTCATTTGTCTCACGAATGATAAAAGGCTTTAATTTGAATATTCCATTAGTAAGTCATACATCTTATGCACAATATGTAGGCATTAAATATTCATTGTCTCAATTGATTGATGAAAATGTTTTCAATTAATTCTTGAAGTTTTAAATTGTTTTTCCAATCAATCATTACGTTTGTAATCAATTGGTATACTATTTCTGTGTCTTAACAGACATGAATCCATTACAGTACAAATCAATACTAGTAAGACTATACTGATTAAAAATGTTAAATTCGATCCATGCACTTACATCAGGGTTCAAAATATTCATGAAAGATTAAATTTAACGCATATTGTTTAATATTCAGTTCAGATATCATGAAATTTAATACTTTTTAATAATATTTTTCAATTATTCGTTCATTAAATTGAATTCTGAAACGAATCGTCAAAATTATATCCGTTTATAGAAACAGATCTTTAGATTTGAAGACTCGGATCCAATTTCATGCGGTTTAATGTCTTCGCTCTTTAGAAGAATTTATTAAACTCTTAACAAACTCTTGAAAAGACAGAACAAATTCCTGAACTCTGAACTCAAGACATATAACTCGAGCTTTGGAGAGGAATTGAGTTCTAACGGAAAGCCATAAACATTTTGATTCATTTTCACTATTTTTATAACAAGAGCTGATGTTTAGTCTCCTTTAGTCTCCTCTTCTTCGCCGCTATTTTGTTACTCTATTCTAGTTATCAATAAGTGATCTAAAACTGCTTCAGAGTCTGCAGTCTTCGAGAGAGACTGAGGAAGAAAAAGCGCTCAAATCGTGAGATAATAACGCGTCAGAAAATCCTATGACCGCAAGCACTCCAACCCCTGTATGACCTTCTAATGGCTGTTCTTTGCACTTCATTAATATCGGTGCCAAAAATGATTACGAAATCAAATATCGTTATCATTATATTCACTGGACGTCAATCATTCGATTAGAGCTAACCATAAAATATAATAACATTTTTTGCAATAAATTATTGTAAAATATTTTTTCGATTTTTTTTGTTATAAAAACATTTCTGTTCACCGAAAATGTGAATCTGAACTGTAAGCTCAGGGTATAAACGGTATGGAAAGTGTATTTTATTTTTATGACAGCAATTATTGTTCGGATCGAAAGTGTTAGACATTCTTAAAGATAAATATTTAAACTCATGTTTCGATAAATATTTAATAGACTGACAAAACTTGCGTTAAAAACATTAAGTGTTTTGTTCTTCGCTTTAATAAAAATATGGTTCAAAACAATACAAAGAATAGAATAACAGAATCCAAGCAAAAAATAAGTACAGAATTGGGTAAAAATAAAGAAATTAGTTTCGACTACTAGTGCTGTTCGTCCCCATTGCACTCGCAGTGAGTCTGTCCATTCAGTTAGCATTGATAGTGATGTACAGTCTGTATAGCATTGTGTTTGCAATCCATTCGCGCCGTCCTCTCACTGGCTCTGCCATCTCCTCTCTCACAGTCAGCTCATTCCCACTGCACTGCCGTTCCGTTTACTCTGTTCTCCACTTTATTCCTATCGGTTCACTCACTAAGCAAGCAGTCAGTCGTCAGTCTAACAGTCTGGCAGTCGGAACAGTCAGTTAGCGTTCAACGATCACAGATCAAAGTCAAACACATTCTCTCTCTCTATCAGTGTTTTTCTAATGAGTGCTTCTGTGCATACATTTAATCCATAATATTCTTTGCAAACATATTTTGTTTCTTATATAAAAACTGTTTTCCAATCAATTTATTATCTCTTTATATACCGATAACTACTTTTATTGACAAAATCTTTGGTATATAAAGAGCTGAAGTGAAACATATTTCTGATAGAAATGTGTTTTTCATCTGTATTTCTGTGCGAAAAGTATTAGTGAAACCATTACTTCATCGAAGTTTATCTTTACTCTGAAGTGTGGCTCAGATTTGAAAGCAAAATATTTTCCCTAATAATGAATCTGAATATTAAATGTTTAAAAAACATTCTTTGAGTGAATAAAATATTTGCTGAAAAATGAATGACTGAATTGAATTAAAAAATACTTTTCTTGTGTTCAGCGCTACTGAAAAATGAAAAGATTTTTATTTTTAATTTAATTAATGATTAATAACTCTGATTGTGAGCGCCGTATATATGAAGTGAGACTTTAATGGATTTAAAAGTTATTTTTCGCTCTTCTCTCTCAAAATTAAATGTGAATTCGAGTCTTATATATATTATTTCCGATCAATTAATTTCTTCACAACTTTTTTCTCTAATTTCTTTAAAAGTTTGTTAAATTAGAGCCAGAAATAAATTATTCGCATTCCTGTAGTTCGGCTAAAGAATTATTAAATTTATATAAATATTTAGAATTTTTTCCATAATTAACAGAAAAATTTAATAAAATATTTTTTCTCTCTCTTCCTCTCTATAAGACTTGTGACGCTCAGGAAATATGGTTTTTGGGTTATGAGAAGAGTTGAGAAATAGAAAGATGAAAATATAATTTGATCTTCAATGCAATGCGTGTATGAAATTCAGTTCAAAAGATTAAATTTTTTCTCTTCTGCTGAAAAATAAAAGAATCTGATGGTTCTCATAGAGAAAAATATTATATAATATATAAAAAATATTTTGTTCGACAGAATCACTGAAAGAAATTGCTTAAAAAAATTTTGGAAAAGATTACCGACGAATATGAGTGAAGAAAAATTGTATTTGATTTGTGAACGTATTGTTCATCAATAATAAGGAGAAAAAAATATATGAAATCAAATCAACAAAAGTTACCAAAAAACTAAATCCTTTAAGAATTTAAGTTAAAAAAACAAAAATCTAATAATAAATAAAATAATTTCTAAACTATAGAAGTGAATGAAAGCCACGAATCGAACCAAAACAGCGAAGAGTCGACCGATTGCTATGTTTTCAACATTGCGTTACTTTACGTATAAATTAATTATCGCTTCTGTAATAAAATTCTTAAGTTATGTAACATTTATATAAACAGTAGTGAACTTACATACTGTGCACACAAGAACTGACAGCATCTTTGAAAAGAATGGCCGATTGGTTAACACTAAAGTTGTTGATACACTTTGTGCTACATATTAGTGATATTGCATTAGTTTTGGGCGCAAAGCCTATTGGATTGCATCAACAAAATGGTAAGATTAAGGCTTAAGAGCTGCCCAACACTTATTAAATGGATTAACATTTCAGTTTAGTTTAGTTTAGGCTACTTTTACTATACTTTTTTGCTCTCATTCCTGGCTTTTTATTTCGATCACTAATCACTAATAGTCTCACACTTCTTGACTCCGTGTTATTAGAGATTATTTTACTATTAATTTTATTTTCGCGATTTTATGCTCTTTTTTCTCACTCCTTATTCACTGTATTTTCCTTTCTTTTCCCATTTTTTTTTGCTGATAAACTAAATTTTGTTTTGGCGTCCAATGAATTGAGTTATGATTTTTGTTCTTAACGGTCATTCATCATAGCCTTACTCTTCTGGTTATAGCCTTTTCGTCACATTTTTTTTGCACTCTTTTGGTATTAAACTGTTTTCTGTACTTATTTTCTTCTCTGTGTTCTATCAGTTGTTATTTCGTGTGTTTTTCTATTTTTTTTTCTTTTTCTGTTTGTGAACACAAATATAAAAATGTTATAATAATAATAAACCACACATTCATTGCCTTAAGAGAATCCTTATTGAATGCAAGGAATGGTTAGACCAGGGATGCGGTAATCCGTTTCTCATAGGCAATCAAATTATTTCTTTGCTCTCAGCCATAAAAGACATTGATTATAATACCTGGCTTACATTTGATTTATATACAACCGAATTATTCTCCACTCACTTGTCAGATTAATTATACATATTGACCTAGCTACGATGAGGGTGCATTTGAGCAATTCACCCCTATGTAAGTCTGATCTATGCATCTCTGTATGAAATGAGAGGAAAGAAAAAAATATTCCTTAGATTTACAGTCAGATAGAAGTTAACGAAATGTTGATATTGAAGGGCGGAGTGGAAAATAGGAACAGACAGAGGCAGAGACACATACTGTACAGTACACTGACATTCCTTATACAGTATGAAAAATAGTGTGAATTCACTCTATGTTTCCTTAAAGTCAAATCACATCCAAAATATCAAATTCTGTTCGCTTCGAAAAACTTCTTACTTTTGATTCTTAATTAAATCTAAAATTGTTTGAATATTATCCGAATAAATGATTTTCTAATTGTTTTTGTCTTATCATAAATAAGTTGAGCAGCAATTTGTTTGACGAGAAAAATGTCGTACATTTGATGCAGAAAAGGCAAAAAAATTACATTTAATTATATTAAGTCTTTCTAATGAAAAACCAGAAGAGTATTAAAGATAAATAATTAATGAATGAGAAAAACATTGGCTTTCATTTGTAATACGAGTATTAAGTATTAAAAGTATTCATTAATTTTTAAATTCAACTCTTCTTCTAATTAGTTAATGAATTTAAATGAGATAATCATTAGACGACAAACAGTGAAAATTGATTCAAAATATATTTTCAGAAGAATTTTCATATTTTAATAATTCAATTAAAGTAATCAAAAAATCTTTTAAAACATAGTTATTGAATGTCTAAACAAAATATATTAATATTTAATGAATATATCCAATACTTTTGGGTGTTTTCCGTCTCTATTCGAGTATATGTTTTGATGTCATACTATATTACAATAATTTAAACATTAAATTCATACTATTTTTTCCATTCGTTCAATAAAATTAATTCCTTTTATATGCGAACAAGTATTTTGTTGGACAGAATAACTTTGCATGAGTTGAGACAATTGATGAATAATTGAATTCTACTCTATTTTTACTATACTCTAGGCATATGCCAGACATATATTACTTGAAATTGAATACAAAAAATATATCAAAATTTTGATATTATTTTAATCGATCTATTCGTACGTTAGAGTACTCGATGTTATTTAATATTAATATTCCCTAATAATAGCAGCTATTCTTCGGATTCAAAATTTTAATTCTTAATTATGAAATGTCTGTCTCTTTCGTCTGATCTCTTCATAATTGGCTCCAATCCTATGCACTATAATTCCCTTTAATTCACATTTCGATCCACTATTTTCTCGTTTTTGAAAGCATTTATTGATTTTTTCAGTGAACTTATTATTTTATTATAGAATTTCTATTACATATCAAACTTTTCAGTATTATATTTGAAGTTATTTCCGAATTATTTTCTATTTTTCTATTCCTAATACAACAAAACAGATTTAAAATAAAATCCTTAATAAATATTGATTAGAAGAGTATTATTGAAATAACTAAGAGTTGGACTAAATTGTAGTCCGGAGTACGTAGAGCAGAGTTTGATTATATTCTTATATTGTATTCAATTAATATTATTCATCTAATCAATAGTCAAAACCAGTGTTTTATTGTTTAGATTTTCATATTTTATACATCAATTGCTTTCTTCTCTTTGTTCTAACTCTGATAGACAGCGAAAAACATGTACAATATCTGACCCGAGCCTATTTTTACTTAAGTGGCTATTTTATCCATTCGAAGGCAATCCGCATCCATGGCCAGAGTCATCTCCATATGTTAGCTACGGTCATTTATTGCAAACTTTGCTTAATCTCTGATTCTGTAATCAAATTTGCTTTGAGTCGATTCAGCATCGATTCTAATAAAAATCAATCAATACCCTGGAGCTAAACTAATTCGACTGAAGAGCATTAAATTTCAAAAATGCTAGGAATCAGAAATGACCAGAGGATGTGTAGTAGCAATAGATTGGAGTGAATCTCCAGATTTGACAAATTAATTGTTAATAGAGTATAACTGAAGAGAAATGTATGCATTGATAGATCATATACTGCTTTATAGTCACACAGAATATTCAAATCAATTGTATATTATTTTGATTATCAATTTTAACTTAAATTAGATTATTTCCAGAAAGTGCACTGGTGTGTTAGAGGCAGTTCCTGCAGCACCATCTGTGCCATTCATGTATTGCCAAAAGTGTGTTCAAAAGCACTTACAATGAGTTGCTCTCTGATAAACTTCAATACAGTTTCTTTGAAAAAAGAACCCGTATAATTCAAAATTCTTTATAACACACTACTATCTGGGTAACTTGATAAAATTAGGGATGGCCAAACTAGGAAACCTAGATTGAATTACTGTTAAATTCTGTAAAATTCAAACAAAAATGTTGGCTTATCCGCCATTTCTGCCCTATAACGGGGCAAAAGAGCCTAGAAGGAATGTGGCTAAATACTTAGGGGGATTATTTTGCCAATTTTTCAAAAACTTGGGCGTATTTTTTGTTTCCTTAACAATTCATAGATAAAATGTTACAAATATTTAACTAAAGTTCAAGTAATTTCAATGAAAAATTATTATACAGAAAAATAATCACACTCATTTAATACTTATTTGATTGGGGTTATTGGGGTTCTATTTCTAAAGTCGTTGAGCAAAAAACTTTACTGAATTTTACTTTTTAATATTATTGCAAAAAATATATTTAAATTATGCAAATTTTGATTCTGATTAGTGCTGAATAAAAAATACTCATGGTAGTCTGTTGAACATATAGTTTATAACATTTGCTATTGTCGTCTGAATTGTGGTTCAAAGTCATTCAGCAGAAAGCCATTCATTGTAAGCCCTGGTATGGGAGGCATGCGTTCTAAATATAATCTTGACTTAACTTTACCCGAACTGAAGGCACAGGAATTGGACGGAAAAGCAGTCGGTCTTAGCTTCTGGAAGAGTGAGCATTGAGTCAGTTTGGGTACACTTAACCATTGACTGTAATAATGATCAGAAATAAATTTCAATTTAAATCTTCATTTAATAAAAGTTCTATTATTTTCATGAAATCGATTCAAACGGTTTGCAAACAAATCTTTCTCTTCTCTTAATGTCTGCAAATATAATGTGATTTGTGTCCGATATTATGTGAAATCGATTTCTAATCTAATTTATGAAAAACCGAATTAACGGAAGAATTTTGGCTAAAATTACACAAAATAGTGAAATATGTTTACAACTATTTCTTCTCTTCTTTATTACATATTTTTGAAGTGAAGACTAAAATCTTATTCATGTATAAGGTTTTCAAAACTTGTTCAGAAACTAAAGGATTAGAAGTTTTAAGAAATTGTTTTTCAGCACTTATAAGAACACAATAGCAGACAGAATGGTCTTTCATCCAACTCTGGTCTTGTTATTGACATTTCTTAATTCATATTTTGTTCACTGCTTTGAATCACAAGTAAAACCTTTCGGTAAGAAAATTGAAAATTAATTATCCCTTTGTAGTCAATGTAGTTTTTTTTTGAAAATTCTAATTATAAACCTGTTTATATAGAAATTAATTTCAAATTTATGAATATTTTCACCTAATTAGTTGATAGAGTCAATTATATTAATGGTGGGTGGTCTAGAGGGATTCATATTGAAAAGTAGCATGTTTAGTTTATTCCTACTTTATTTAGCTTTGATTACAGAATAGAAAATTCAATAACAGAATAGTTTTTTAATAATTCATTTATTTGTATAAAATATATATATATTTTTGGTTCACTTAATATATTAAAGTAATATTGATTTCTGAGGCAATGACTTATGATTTTTGTTTTGAGGAAATTCTTACAATATTTTCCAATATTTTTCTATACATTCTGTTATACAACGAATAAATAAAACATTATTATAAATAAATATTGAATTGCAATATAAGTTCAATAGGAGAGTGCAATACAGCAGAGGCTGTACAGTAGTATCAATACATAAGCCTTACCTAAACTTTTATATAATATATATTTTATTTCTTATTTCATTTTCAATGCCTGTACAGTACAGTAGAGCACAGTATATGAGGCACATCCACATGCTTTCAGGGCGAGCATCAACAGGGAGTTTAGTCTATGCAATTGCAATACAGCATATAATCGGTCTCTTCATCCGAGTTCTGTTTGGCCTAACATTTTTATGACCACTTTCTCTAAACATTTGCGTTTCTCTCCAAAGGGAGTCGTTTTCCGTGTATTGAAAAACTATCGTATATTCAATACGTTTAAGAGTTTGGAGTTGAGTGCGAAATGTATTAGAGAAAAGATCGCTTTAATATTGTTATTGCACGAGAAATCGCTATTGAAGTGAGCACTCTATATGTGTAACTCATTTTTGCACAATACAGTCAAACCCGCCTTTTAAGCACAGGACCAATATTACGCAATCGTATGCAAGAGATTCAAATTTAATCATAATATTAGACTATTTCAAAACCTAATGAACACTTGCACTGATCGTTAGGAAGTGTGAGTTTAATCGCATGTATTTATTGTTCAGATGGTTTCTAATACCTTAGAGAAGTGTATTTGAGTTAATGGTTTGTAAAATAAAATTGGCTCCGAATCTATTTATTAGTGACCACTTTAGAGGAGAGACCGACAGAACTCTTTCACTTCAGATATATTTGCCTCTACTCTTACTCCGGTCTACACTGTCTGACCGTATCTCTCGAATGGGTATTCAAAATAAATATAAAGTATCTCATAAATAATTATATTTAATCCCTGTGCGAGAGCACAGTTACTGACTGTATAAAAGAAATACAATTTTATTTCTATCTCTTCTCTTTCTCATTTGAAAGATACAAATACTTATACAATATTATTATGTCTGTGAAGAATAAAAGGATATTTTTTCTTATTCTTGTCTATCGTTTTTGTAGACAAACTATAGTTAGAAATATTTTTTTTGCCGCATATCAGACATCGGATCAAATAAATCATATTTTATTCATAGATAAACTTTTTAAAAGAAATGAATGAATTTTTTTTGTCTCTTTTAAAGATAACTTTTTATTTTTAAAAATATTTGTTTTTATCTGAAAAAACAAGAGAAAAAAATTAAAGCGAGAAATGTTTCTTCACATGAATTCCAAAGTTGTTTTTATTCTGTATTTTCTGTTATTCTCTTCTCTTATTCTGTTTTATTCCGTTTTTTTTCATTCCTGTAATCTATAATCGATTTTACGATTTTCTCGGTATTAAATGAAATGAGTATTTATTTGTTGTTCATTAGGAAACATAGAAAAAAAATAAGAAAAAGAAATATGAAATATAAAGAAAGAGAAGAAATATCGCACAAAACCTAATGATAGAGTTTATTGAAAAGAAATACTAAATAATAGATTAAACAATCATTAAGTAAAAAGCCGTTTACTTATGCTTAACATAGGCTGGAATTTATTTTTTTTTAATTTTATATATATTTTTCTTTTTTTATATCTAAAATATTTTTATAATATATAGGAAATTGATTTTTCTTTTTCTTTCAGTAGAAAAAAAATCTGTTGAAAACCTTTAAACTATATTTTTGGCTCAAAAATCAATAGAAATTTTTGAAAATACTATTCTCTAAATAAAATTTCAATTGAATTCCTTATTCTCTTACAAATGTATATATTCTGTTAGAAATAACTGAATCCGAACAGAATTTTTATCCGATTATATCTGTATTTTCAAACAATTTATAAACACAACACTTCCGTACGAAACGAAAAAAAAATAGAGAACTAAACAAATAAATAGTTATATAACACAAAGTGAGGGTTAGCTTAGTATAGGGATCGATGTTGTACTGCATCTAAGCTTACATACAAATGTCAGAAAATTAATTATAAATTTTAATTAAATAGAAATCAATTTTTTCAATCAAAAGCTCAATTAATTTTCTAACTTTGCGTTAAAAGTATTTTTTTCCGAATAAGCCTAATATCAAATTGATTAGTAAATGCTATGTTACAGCTAATTTGAATGCTATCTTGATCAATCAATTGATTTAGAGCTGCATATATTGTTATCTAGGAGACTTGAATGATATGCAGAGTCTGTACGGAAAGAATTATGGGATTCTGATCATTAAGATTATGTGGAAAAAAATGTTTTTTTTCTGAAAATTTTATCATATAATCTGAATACACAAAAAGCCATTTAATCTGCTTTACGTAACCATAAGAATGTGCTTTTAAACAGAGCTTATTATTGCTATTAAACTATTTTTCATTTTCTAATATTTATTATTTTTAGAGTATATTTTGCCATCAGTTTCATGACATATAATGACAAGTTTTAAGTGAAAATTGAATTATCAAAACCCACGGAATATGCATATTATTATGACTTAAATGGTGTTTAACATTCATTTGTGTAAATTCAAAGAAATTTTTTTAATATCTTTTTTTTTGTAATTCCTTACTATTTATTAACTAATAATAAGTAAGACATTAAGGATTATATAATATATACAGAAAAAATGTTTGTTATTTATGTATGCATTGAAAATGTATTGCATATAAACACTCAAATTATATATAATTTAGTGTTAAATGAATTTTATATAATATTTAGTTCACAGAACAAAAGTTATGTTAATAGTCACGCAGTTTCTGCTCTAATATTTCATTACTATTTATGAATATATTTTCATATATTTTAATCTGAATATAGAGAAAAAGTCTTATAATCATACACAATAACCGATATCCACTGATAGCTTGTTGCCAGTCCGGTGTGGGTCATGTGCTACAGAACCCTTTAACTGAAAAAAACCAGTT
>JAQIWA010002162.1:0-14372 GCA_034693305.1 Eueremaeus valkanovi
TTTGCCTTACTAATCATCTCTATAACATCATGTTTTGATTTCATGATGTCGAAATTGAAACACTGTGATGCTCTTTAAAAATTCAAATAAATATAATGAATAGAAAAATAAATTACTTGTAAGTCAGCGTTAGCCCAATTCAGCGAAATATATTTGATATGACTGTCAGAAGACATAGTAAACCACTTTTGATAATATAAATTATTATATGTTTTCTCTCATATGATTGCAATTTAGGCTTAAATTAATAACATTTTTGGTTCACTTAATTGGCTTCTCATTAAATGACTAATTAATTGAATAGATTTAATACATATCAAAGCATTTAATGATATTTTGACTGTCATTGGCCACAATACCAGTGCACTCGTCAGAAGTTCTGGGTTTGCGTCCATTCAAACCCGACTTACAGTACATTATATGCTAATTATCATTATTCATAAGGATATTGAATACGACTATAAGACATAAGACATTAATTATTTTTCTTTTTATTTAATTGTTATCAAAATTATTAGTCTTGTAATGAAATAATAATTATTAAAAAAACATTTATATCGAAAGCTGACTTTTAGAGCATTCAAAAACAAAAATATGTTTTCCTTTTTGAAAGCTATCAAATAAAACGAGACTTTAATAACAATAATAATATTTAATATTAAAAATACATTAAATTTATAAAAGCTTTCGATTTTATGCAAATTAATTCCAAAGCCATATAAAACCAATTATTTTCTAATTAATAGTCTGTTAAGAGAATGGATACAAAAAAGTACTTCTTTTTACTTCTTTCTGATTCTTATTCAATCAAAAACACAAAACAAAAGTAAATTCAATTCAATTAATTCGTTAGTAATTTGTGTTAAGAATATAATTGAGATTTTATTTGTTCCACTAATCAAACCCTCATTCATAGACCCTCTATCATCAGAGATGAGCAAGATCATCTCAGGCCTGGGCAGTGCTGTACACTAATACTATATTAATTAAATATGATCACGGCAATTCTATACTTAATCACGACTACCGGTGTTAATTAGAAAGAGTAATAATTCGTGAATAGGCTATTTTGTTAGTTTAACTGTGCAAGGGCGTATCGTGAATCCAGAGCCACTTTCCTCATATCTACACTATTTTTGAATTATAATAATGAGAATAAAATGCAACATAAGTTACATTGCTATGAATTAGCGATTTATTGGTTCAATTATTTAATTAACTATTCAATCAATGCTATTGTTATTAACTTTTATTTTATTTTATTTGAGAAAAGGGTTTATTGACACAAATAAATTTAAATGTCTTTCTCTGTATTCAATTAAAAATACAAATATTAGTGTCTAATAAAATAAAAATAATTTTCATTGCGAATGCATTTTTACAATTTATTGTCTTTTTTATTGATTGTGTTTCTGAATGCAAGCCTTTTATATCTGAACACTAAAGAAGATTATCAAACATTAGCTTTGCGTCTATTGACCCAAATCTGAAAAAATAAATTTTTCATTGAAGAGACTCTTATCTCATATGAAGAGTATTGTTGTCTGAAGACTAACTGTAAAAAAAGAGTAATTTCTTATTTAGTTTGTTGTATAAGTAGTTAATGATATTTGTTGTATGGCTTTAATATCCCATTCTTTCTCTCTCTTTTAAAGTTTGGGTGACTTTTCTAATAATAATTTTCATTATTTTTTTTGTTTTTATCTTTTTTCCTCTCAATCCTATCAACTCCTAAATAATTATTTAAATAAATAAAGAAAATAGTAAATAGTTTTTTCCGTTGTATTCATTTCCTCATTGAGTGCTAAAATAAATTTTACCGGTCTTTTCAAATCTATACTGATATGTATAGTGGATAGGGATGTTCATGGGTGTCAAGTTGAACCTTGGCTATGTCGGGCTTCACAGATAAACCATTCGTTCAAACCTTAAATATTTAGATAACTATTTATATAATATCGACGCAAATCTAGCGATTAGTTTAAGAGCAATACACTTAACAACAAAATATTTGCTAATTCTTGTCGTGAAAAACACACTTTAAGATTAACTAATTTATTCGGAATCTATTAATAAAGCAATTATCTGTAAAATACTAATCTTATCTATCATTGACTTCAGAAGAAAATGTATGAAAATTTTTTTTTTAAGAAATACGAAGTAAAGCATAAAAATTATTCGTTATTTTGCAGTAAATCTATTGAAACAAAACAATTGTTTTTGCGTAAAAAAGTCCAATAAAGTGAGCTATGCTTAAAGTTAATGTACGGGAACATCTTAATGAAGCGATTAATGAACAAGCAGAAAACCACTAATTCAAACTTAACTTCTTTAGTTAGTAACCTAAATATGCACCTGGTGGTGATCATCTAAAAACTACCCGAACAACAATATAACCAATCGATTTGATCTCATTATATAAGCCTTTGTTCTCTGAATTGACTTTAAAAATGAAAACAAAATTCATAACAATTTTATTCTTCATTTTATTTCATATAATACAACAGTAAATGTTATTTATTTTCAGACCACCAGAGCATAGATTAAATATTATTCAATAATTGAACAGAACATACAAATGCCTTACAATTCTTGTCTGTGTTTTTTGATTGAAATTACACAATAAATAACACGAAAATCATTTAAAAAAATCAAAAATAGATTTTTTTGGTTTAGATTATAATTTAGTTTATTATTATTTTTTTTTCTTTTCTCTTTCGTTATTCAATTCTCAATCTATTCTCGCAATTATTTGCAAATCACGATCTCGTCTATACTGTTAGGAAGGATTGGATTTATAATATGTTTTCTATGCATTCGTATTCACCTTAACCTTACTCTATATAACAATACATTATATGATAGAAAAATAATCATAAAATTCCTGTTCAAGTCATGACATGTTTTTCGATACAAAACACTTTTCTGAGAAAATATTTTCCGATTTGAATAAATTCTTTATAATAAGAGAAAAACAAAATCAAAATTTTCATTAATAAACAGAAAATTACTGATAAATAATTCATATATAAGAAAGAAATTGTTAATAAAAAACAAAATAATATAAAAATATGTTAATTAAAGTTTTGTGAATAACAAAGTAAAGAGAAAAAAAAAGATTTTTTTGCGTGACTTAAGTGAGAAAGTAATGGAAATCAGAAAATAAAATAAAAATAACAGTAATTTAAATATCAAACGACTCGATAGTAATAAGATTTTTACGACTGAATAATGCATTGAAAGCTAATTAAAAGATTTGTAGCAAAACTTATAATTAGTTATAATTAAATAGATTTATAATTTCACTGCTAATTGAACTTATAATGAATTTATTTTATGCAAATTGCCCAGGATACATTGAACTGACAGAGTTACTCAGTCGAGACCAGTCTGTTATAGTGAACTCTAAATTTTAAAATACGATATTATTTATGGTTTTTGTTTTGAAAAGCCGTTCAAAAGCATTGTTTTCATTAACAAAAATGTAATAAAAAAAATAGTTTTGAACAAAAAAAAATAATTTGCATTTTATAACTTCATTTGATAAATGGACAGTTAGATTGAACAGACAGCCGAGAAAATAATATTCTGGGTTTTGAGGTCAATATTCAGTATAATTTATAAATGCGTTTATATTTGTGAAGTCACACAATATTTATCTCTTTATAACTTAAATATATATTTTTATTATTTTTATTATTCAGTCTATCAATAAGTTTAAGTAAGTTCTGAAATGAATAGAAAGAATTCTATAAAATATTCTTTAATCGTATAATTATTCTGTCATTTGTTATATACAATGGTTTTATAATTGTGCTGACCATCAAAATTATAAGTCATATAATGTTTTTTGATTTGTATTGACATCAAAAACATTATATATTTTTTATTTATTTTCAACGAAATATAAGAGATATTTAATAATAAAATCGATTCAAATAATACTTTATTTCATATTAAAAATTTCTGAAATTCTTGATTGATATGTCAAATGATTAATGGCTTTGCAAAAGTATCTGGGCTTAAATAACAAGCAGAAAAGGGAGAACGCAATACAGACGGGGATAATTTGTTGCATAAATAATTAAATGCTGTGTTTATTGTGTTTTTACATTACATTGAATTATAATTATTAACTTATATTAATATAAAGACAATTTAGTTCGACCTCTATTTGTGCATAGCTTAGAAATTATTATGAAATATAGAGAACTTTGAGCTCAATTATACGAATCAAAGAATTTTTCATTAATATTGAAAGCATGAGATTGTATGTGAATACGTGATGCAAACATTAAGCAATAAATAAATAAGCATGATACAAATTGCAGTTTAATATTATGATAAATCATATAATATTAATCTTAACTATAAATGCTGTGAACATTCCTAATGTTTATCATAATATTTGAATATTATTTTGGCTGAAAATTTCGTTAAGCGATAAAATCGTCTTTTATTTAAAGTGAAAATTAATTTTTAATATCGTTCTCGCAATCGATATATCTTTTTAAGTATGCAATCGATTCCATACTCTCTTAACTGATTCACACACAAAAAAAAGTTGTTTTTTTAAAGCAAAAACAATCTGTTATTTAGTACAGAAATGGAGCAGAAAAAGGCTCTAAAATTAATGATAACTTTTTATATATACAAACCACACAAATATACAGCAAATTTGTATTTAATTGTTTTGCAAATTATAGACTTGAATATTAATTTTTTCCTCATTTTTCTGTAATATAATTAATGATGTATTGAAAAACTAAAACTTATTTATTTATTTTTTGCTCTCATTTAAAGTTTTTTTTCATTCAAAATCTAATATTTTTTTTATTTATTTTTTTTTTACTTAAAGAGATTACAATTATTTTTTGTAAATAATTTATAACTTAAATAAAAAGTTTAATTAATTCCTTAAAGTATTTTTCGATTCTATCTATTGATAGTCTGTTTGAGAAAATGTATTGAAATTTGGATTAAATATCTGAAAAAATTTAGTGCAAAAGAAATATTTGTATTAAATATACGTTTTTTAATCCAATTAACTAAACATCAATTCCTAATTACGCTATAAAAGTATCTTTCCAGGGTAGAACTTATCTATCTAGAATATTTTCAGCTGCATCTGAACAAGCAATTAATTTTTTTTCATTTATTTTTAATTAATCTCTATTTAAAACTTATTATATTTTTATTTTTTTTTGTATAAGTTTTTGAAGATTATTAATGATTTGTCTTTGTGTGAACCGACAACTCTCTCGATCTATAATTAATCGAAAAAAATTAAAATAAAATAAAAAATAAAAATCTATATATTATTTGACATTTTGTGTGGGTTTTCATGTTTTAATCTGAATTATAATTTCAATACATTTTCGATAATAATTGGATAAAAAAAATATGATTACATAAGTTGATGGAAAATATTTAGATATAATACTATAAATATTTCTATCGATTCACACAAAAACCACTACTGAATAGAAATACGTGAATAATATTTACAGTATTTATAAAAAAGTTTTTACAAAAAATGTATTGAAATATAAACATATATTAATGTATTACGAATTCAAATAGAAACTAGGTTGATTAAACTTCAAGAGCGACAGTGCAAACATAAATTATGGAGGAGTATAGTAGATGACCATGTTATATTTAATTAACTGAATGATTAAACGTTGATTTCATAATTATTGTTTTCGTTTGGGATGAGTCAGTACCAGAGCACACCCTGTTCAAAAAGTACCCGAGTATGTAGGGCTCATATATTAAAAAGTCCTACACTTTATTGTATAACACATTAAAAAATATAATCAAATAAATGAATGAAAAGAAAAAAAATGAATTCTCGCCATAAGTACTGCTAATGTAATGAAGAGAACGGTTTAGAAAAGGAAACACAAAATAGAGTTGATTTGTGAGGAAAATAATTAAATCAAATCATATTAAATATATTCTGAATATATTTTTTATTATATATACAAAAGCCTACGACACAAACGCCCCGACATTTTTCATAATTCATGTCTATGTTTTTTCAGTTCAGTCGAGAGACAGAAAAATTAAAACCGTTTTCATTAGATGTGACGAAAAAAAAGTTTAACTAAAACTAAAAAAGTATTCAATCGTTTCAACGCAAATAATATTTTTTCATTTCATTCGCGTATATAATATATCTGCGAAATGCCATTCAATTCAATAGTAATGGGAAAACAATAGAGAGAAATGCGATTGTCTTTACTATTTGTGTGTGATTTGAATGGAGTATAAAACTTATCTTTCTATTTGTGTGCAATTTTTTTTATATGTCAGTGGGTTTTAGACTTATGATTAAGAAATACTGTTGAGTTGTATACAGAGAAAGAAGACAATTATAAATGTAATTCAACCAAAAGTTGTGCTCAAATAAAGTTTAAATTTATTTATTTGTTTAAATGTGTTCCTAAAAACAAAGTCTATTTATGCCTTTGTATAGGCTTTTAATTTAAATGTAAATCTATTCCGAGTCAATCAGAATTTTACTGATGATAATCAATACAATTCCCGTTAAATTTTGGGTAACTTTTCTGTGAAATAGTTATATAAATATTACTATTTTTAAAGCGAAATCATATAAAGCATGACTAATAAAAAGTATTCATTGCCACACGATATAAGGTATGTCTGATTATAGCATATAATTTCAAATCATATTTACTTTTTGTATTAAATAAGAACAGATCTAAAGGTCATTCAAAAAAAAGTTACATAAAAAACATTTTTAGCCTTATTTTCAATCATCGGATATATAATGTTTGGTAATTTAAAGCCCAAAAAAAATCACTGCAAATACTATAATGAATACAATCACGACTGCAGTATAAGAGCTATAATAAAATAATTAGTAGTCATTCAGTCATAAAATTTTTCTTTCTTTAAATTATTATATATTTTTTGAGTTTTAAAAAATAGGGTTTTCATTGTATTGATGAGAAATCAGCTGTAATTACACGTCTATTCTGGAGATGTTTATGTCATTCAAAATGCATGACTAAGTCCTTCACAAATACTTGATTTTAATTTGATTTTATTCGTAATATTACTCTAAAAAAAAGTATTTTTTTACATAAGAGCTAAACGACTTGTTCTGTCAGTTGACTTATGTTTATACATATATAGCCTTAAAAACTGTGTTAAACCTAAATATTAGAAACAGTTTTATTCTTCAAACTCATTAGACCTACAACTTTGATAACTGTAACCTAAAAAAAGGAAAATTTATCTTAAGCTACGTAAACGACATTTCAGTTTTGAAGATAAGTTAAAATGTTTGCAAAAATTATCAAAAAAAAAAGTTAAGATATCCTGATATAAAATATCTGTGATTTTGTAACTCTTCCATTGAATACAGTATAAAATGCTTGATTATAACGAATTATATCATAATTAACCTTAAAGCAAATAAACGTTTCATCTAGTTCAATTGAATACAGTGTTAGGTAACCAGAGAATAATTGATTGAAAGTATTTAAAAGCTTTGTCTCATATATTAAATGCTGTTAACAAACAATTTGATTAATTAATAAACGAATTCTTTGGGAAACAATTTTTTTTGTACAGAATTTATTTCCCACAAAAAAATTTACTTAACTTTTATCTGGAAGTCACGGATAAATGAAAAATAAAAGAATTAATGATTTGATCAGAAAAATAAAGTAAAAATTTATTATATAATAACAGTATGAATAGTAAGCGAAAACGAAAATTGTTTTTAAAATATGAAAATATATTATAATTTTTATTTTCCAATTCATATATTATTTTTTTTCCTTTAATTTTCTGCTCATTTAAAGCGATTAAATATAATTATGTTTTAAACGAATTCAAAATATATATTGAAATTAATGATAAAAATCAGAGAACACAGACATGTCTTATGTGTGGGATTCGAGTTTTGGGATTACTTTTGCTTTAATTTCATAAAACTTTTTTTTGTTTTCGTTTCTTATAATCAAAAATTCAATGAACTCTTCGGATAATTAAATGTATTTTTCTGTGGTATTCACTGAAATCAAGTTTTTTTCTCTAATAGTATTACAGATTAAATATCTCTTTCAATACATTTATTGAATTACTTGAAGAGTAGTAGGAATTGTGTGAAGTATTTGCGGCAAAATATTTCCCCAAAACTTTTTATTCGCATAAAAAATACTGAAAATAGCATAAAAAAGATTCAACAGTTATGTCAATCACCACTTGAATAGGAAGTCTATTCATCCAACAGAAGAACAGTCAGAAAAAAATTTTGGGAAATAATCACATCATTAAGTGAATAGCAGTCAACAGTATTTTTTTTCATAACGACTGTTAGGTTGCGATGAATTTCAATTCAGTTAATTCTCTCCTATTTTTTCCTACTTCTCACTCAACAACTCTTATATGAAATATTCAAAAGCTTTCAATAATTGAAGTCATTATTGTCTCAATTACTTCCAATATAATAGATATATCGCATGTTTTACATACGATTCTAATGTATTTCCTCATCAATTCATATAATAATAATATGAAGAACAATAATAGACTACATCTTAATAGTTAGAGTCCTATTAAATATAAATGTGTTATCACTTACAATAATAATTTAGACTTTCCTCGCAATCAATGCTATTATTAGCTATATTTTTGTCCCGGACACTTTCTTAAATTTGTTAAACAAATGTTTGTTATATTGAAATATCGAAATTAAACTCCAATTATTCGCTTAATTTAAGTCTACTTTCAGTCTAATTATAAACCAAACAAATCATTATTTAAATGACAACAAACTGTAATCTATTATAGACTGCATTCATATAAGAATATTACTGATGAAAGTAATGTCATTAATGGGCATATTCTAGAATATTCATCTATCTCAATCATATTAATTAACTGGATTCAATTTTATATTATTTTTGTAAAACATTGATTTAAACCTATTTATTTCATTCTTATTGAAGTAAAACACAATTTTTTATTAGAATGTACAGTATGTGAGTTGCCCTGGTGTGATTTCTAATGAAGACATGCTTTCACTAAACAACAGACACAACAATAGCTAAAACTAAACTATTATTTGAAGTTTATATGACTTTTAATAAGAGATTATTTCTCAAAATCCGATAAAAAAGATTCAAAAAATGATAGAAATCGGCTCAAGTTTTTAATCGGTTTAAGGATTAATGTACGCACGGATTAGAATTGTTGTCTGTACATTTGAAAAAATAGTGATGTAGCTTGCATAAAATGTGTTGCAGGTTAATTTATATTGCGGTATGTATTTACAAAGCGTATCAATATTTCCGACTTTTATTATCTTCTTTGAAAAGAATAGAATTTTTGTGGAAAACATTAAAAAACTATTTTCTCACACAATATGTCTGAACAATAAATAGCTTATATTCTGTATTGTCTTATGTCTTAAACATTAATATCTATTTCCTTATTAATGAAATTAACTTTAAGTTAAGACAATTTTCATATACAAGACATAAGAGTGAGTCTAAACCATAAGAGAGAGTAAAATTAAAATTAAAATAATAATGAATTTCACTCTTATTTTGTTTTAAATATAAGTTAACAAACATTTCCGAAAAACAAAGTTAATTGTCATCTAATTAGCTGTAAGTCTAGTGTATTGTCTCTACAGTTAATTAGTTTTCTTAAATAAGCGAATAAATTGAAAAATTCATTTAATTTGCATACTTTTCATTCGTCTCTCTCTCTCTCTCTCTCTCTCTCTCTCTCTCTCTCTCTCTCTCTCTCTCTCTCTCGTCATATACAGTATGACAAAGAGAATCATAACGTCCTTCGGCTTAAATGAAGCCCAGAATAAAAAACTAGTTATCATTTTGAATACAATAATTGGACATTTCCTCTATTTATCTCATCTCACATCTAATTCAATATTATTTAGCCTTAAATTTCATTTAAAAACTATTTTCATTCTTATGGGTATAACAGCTCATTAAAAGTTATAACACTTTTGATAATTTATAAGTAATTTCATAATTATGTGACGAATGAGAAAAAAAATATTTGCAATTCTTTTCAATCAATTCAATTGATTTTAAATTATTTGTCAAAATTTTTAAATTAAAATAAATTAATTTTTTCGCCAAATCTAATAATCTGTTTTAAATTAAAACAAATAACACATTTATTACTTTAAATATGTTTTTAAATAACTCTAATATCAATAAAAACAAATTAATTTTTAACAATTATTCAGTTTAATCAATTATGACCATGACCAAAAAAAATAATTCCAGTATAACCCGGATAAACTTCATATCAAAACTATTTAAAATATTTTAATTATTTATATCAATGTTGAGAATAAATGTAAGAATTTTTTTTGGGATTAAATATCAACTCAAGTGAATGTTAATTATTGTATCGAAGGATAAATACAAATATTTCTTCAAAATATACTGAAAGGAGTTATCATTTATTTATTATTATTTTTTCTTTATTTTACGAATGAATAGTGTATTGAATCGATTATAAGGTTAACGAAATAGCGATTAAATTGGAATTTTATTTTGAATTCAGCATTAATTTCAAACATTAAACATAACTTTTTTCGTACGAAATGATAGATAAGATTCGGAACAAAATTATTATTAATTTTCTTATTCTCTCTGAAAAGCCTTCAAAGAAAACGTTGTATTAATGAGAAGAAACCAAAAGACTTATTAACTATTATACTAACTATTATACAGGTATTAAATGCTAACTATTCTGTGAAATGTATTTATCGTATTAACAGATTCTACGAACAAATGAGAGAAAAAAAAGCTAAAACTGAGTTAGCCTTGAAATACAGGCATCGAATTTGAATTTTAATGCAGACACTAATTGAATGCAATAATACCAATACATAAGGTATACCTGGAATAAAGCGATTATATTCTGGTTATAGAAAATTAATGAAAGTTTGAGCTTTGAAAACAAGTCTTTTTTTTCTTATGTTGGATATAATGATAAATATTTTTGTTTTCATTCAATCTTTGCTTTGCAACCAAATTATTATTATTAAATACAGAAAAATATTTGTAGAAAGCCTTGAATTTCATCGGTGTTTATGCGACGAGAATTTTATGTTAATTTATTTTTTACGTATTGTTACAAAATTAAGCGAAAAAATTATACAAAAAATAATATTTTACTGTAATATACAGTAAATAATAGGAAATTCTCCACTAATTTGATGCGAAAATTATTCATTTGGCCACTGCTTATGCGAAGATGATTTGCTTTTGTCGAAAATTAGGCGCAAATTATTTTTTTATCATTCCTTATGAATCCCATGACTACGGATGACCTCCAAAAACCAGTAGAGAATTTTTTCCTTGATATACGTTATGACGATATAAGTGGGTAATAATTATTGTCATTATATAACCGTATTAACAGGTCTTATACAACTTGAAAATCTGCTTTCTTATATTTTACTTTTTCTTATTTTCAAATGTGATTTTGAAACATATGTACAAAATTCATACAGTCCTGTTCAAATAGGTGAGTTTGAAAATAGACCAGTTATACTTTGATTGAATATGCATGTTGATGTTATCAACTTGATGACTGAGTTATGCTAAGATTTGTAGATAAATTGTTCTCATTAATTATCATCTAGTTAGAATATTTTAATCAAGATTAGTTTAAAATAATTATTAATTATTAATCAATTTATTCATAAAATTCTTTCAGCAGATTTTATATTATACCAGATACAATTTGTTATTTAAAAATTACCGCTCTAATTATGATTAGTGCCCAGTTTGACATGGATTAATTATGATAAATGGGTAGTTTATATGCCTATCTGTCTCTGCAAATTCGATAATCATTATAATCATTAATTGCTTTCTGAAACCGACTGTATATTTAGTTATATATTAAATATCTATCGAATGCATCAAAAATTTTATAAAATTGTTTTATATGATCTCAAAAATTGAATATCTTTTTAAACTTTATTATCTTTGCATAAAATTAAAAAAATTAATGAATATTGAATACAAAACAGACGTAGAATATATTTAAGATCATATTTTTTTTAATGGATTGCAATCTAATTGACTGATTAAATGAATGAATATTTTTCTTAAATATTCAAAACTCTGGCACTAAATAAGTGCAAAAAATCATTAAAACCTTATATAACTTGTTCTAAGAATTACTCTATTCCTACGAATTGATGGGTTGATCAGTAGAATCGGAATCATTTATACAGTATTTTATCCGTCATTACCTTTTAGGGCACAAAATATGTTTTCGTAACTCAAAAGCTTATAATTAGTGACTATTTATTAGTTATTTTAAGTGTCTATTAATGAACCGATAGATTAGAATAAAGAATATCTTTTAGTGTTTTATATTTGAAATTCAAAATAACATTAAAAAAAACTTAAAATCGATATCATGTAAGCGAATGGTAAGTCTTCTTCATTAATATGTTTTATGTATGCAATGTATTCAATGTCATTCCGTGACTAATAATTATGATAATTAATAATTAGATTAATCATTACTTTAGCCGAGATTTATATAAAAGGCTTTAATAAAATAGGTTTGAGTGAAATTAAAGCGAATACTAATTGAACTAGCATATTAGTAGCCTGTCCCATTTAATTTAAATGAGATTATTCTGTTTTAATTGCTTGTGTCATAAAAAATATGAATTGATTTTAATTCCAATCGAAAAATATTATATAAATATTTATAAAATTTATTTCAAAACTTTCATATCTATTGATGTCTTCAAAGGAATTTACTGTCGATTACAACAAATGGTTATTCAATTCATTTATGCAATACTTATATAGTTTTTATATTTTAATAACAGAATCGGAAAATAATTTAACAAAAATATATTAGACTTTTATGTATTACCAAATTCATAAATTGAGCCGAGAGCCTTTGAAAAAGCTATTTGTTGTGATTTTCTGCTGAATTACAATTAAAAAACAATAAAACTATAATTTATTGAACAATTAATAACGTATTGGATATCCTCTTAAATGAGATAAAAATTCTTATTTACCGATAATTACTATAAGAATCAATGAATCACTGCTTAAAGTCTAATAAACTTCTGAACAAAGAATTGAACGAAAAAAATACTTAACTAAACGTTAAATACTGTGAGACAGGAAAAACTGGACCTAAAAATATGGCTCAGAGCCATTTTAACATCTATTCCCCTCACCTTTGCTACAATTATTCGCTTTTTTCAAATGTGATAAATGAAGAAAAAAAATTGTTGGGAAATGAAAATCACTTTTGACTTCGGGTCCAAAAGCAAAAATAATTTTTACATTTATTTTATTAATATTGTAATTAAGCGCCGGTAGAGTTAATATTTTTTAACCAGGAATGGTTTCCAGATAATTTTGCCTTTGGTTTAGCATTTATTTTGTATTTACTTTATTTTGTTTATATTTTTCTCATCTCTTCTTTCCGTCTGTTTGTTTCAAAGTCACGGTTTTCGGGGATCAGACAAATCACTTATAATTTTTTTGATTGACTGATAGCAACACTGAAGAGAGCTTTTGACTGAATATTACGCTATTTTTCTTACGCTTAATGTAATAAACATTTATTTTTTGTAAATGAATTATTCAATTCTACTTGAATTGTGAAATAAATATCAAAAAATAATATATTATATATAAACATATTTTACATGAAAGCACATTAATATAAGTCAGGAACCAATCAATTATGGTATTAAGTTTTGGGAACTGACAGTACAATTACAGTATTAATCTTTATTTATGCTATAATTATTCAATGTATTCAATATTATTTATTAATATATAAAAATCAACAAGTTCAGCTTAAAATATTGAATAAATCTATACATTCTGGATTCAAATAAAAGCATTCAATTGTGCCATCACTTGAATAAATACTTAGTAATCATTAATTAGTTCCCTGGGAGTCGACCATCAAAATGTCACTTGGCTATCTCTTGTTCTGAGACAGTTTCATTTATGGCATTACCAAGATGCATTATAAATCACTACTTTTTATAATACACTTACTATTACTGTCCATACAATTAAAAGTTATTTATTGTCATTAACTTCAATGACTAACCATTTGTTTCAATTGACGACTAAATTAATTAAACCCTTCAATGAATTCATCATTTAAGTCAATTTCTTTGTATGAAAAATAAAAGCCTTGGTCCTAATTAGCTAATAACCTGATCTATTTGTAGTTTACATTCCGCTCATCATTATTGACAACTAATTAAAGTACAGACAAAACTTAAAGTCCGTGAACGGTCGTGAATCATTAAGCGGATTAAAATATTTAGAAATGCAGAATAG
>JAQIWA010002163.1:0-14368 GCA_034693305.1 Eueremaeus valkanovi
ATTTGTCTTCCTTTCGATTCAATAATATTCAGTATATTTAAAGTCGAGAACCAATTAGTCGATTGATTGGTTAAAGTCTTAAATATTTCGAGAATAGAATCGAAAATATTTACATAATTTTCGGTCAAATATTTCAAAAGTATTGCAATTATTATAGAAAACGATATTATATTAATCCAAGTCTAGTATAGAATAGAAAATTAGTTACAATGAAAAAATAACCTTTCATTATACCCAGTGTTCAAATAGCTTGATGAATGATAAATATAAGTCCGCTTCAAAGTATTTCGCTTTACTTATCAATTCAATTCTATAGATTTGGCCAATTGCTGCCCAATCGGTAAAATTGAGCAAGTTCAAATTATACAGATAAGGGGTCAATGTTAAACCGTCCTTAATAAATAAATTTACAGTTCATAAACATCGTTATTATACATGTAAAAATATTGTACTCACATTTCTAAATAAATCTTGTGAGAATGTCAGCATTAGACCTAGGTTACATAATAAATGCTGTACAATTGCAAAATGGTAACCAAATAGTGTGAACTGTCAAGGTAATATTTATGTAATTAATTATAAATCGTATTCAATTATAATATACTATACCCCTTGTACTATAACGTGAATATGATCCTGTACTGTAATGTTGCCTGCACAGTAATACTCTTTGTTAACAAATACTTGTGATACGGGAATTGTTGTCAACAGATAAGCCTTGATTAGAGTATTATAAGTATTATATTGTGAATACATTTCAAACAAATGAATGAAATAAATAGCATTTATTCTTCTCTATTGAATAGTTTGATAAAATGTGAGCAGGTACATTGTTTAATACTGTAAGTCCTATAAATAGCTTCTATTACATTTATAGTTCTTTTTATCCTTGCTAATGATTTCTGACTCAAACTTTAATTATTATTTTATTCCATTACTTCATATAAAATGAATTAAATATTAATCTAATAACAATTAATTTATTTTTTATTCAAATTCAATTTAACTTCTCAGTCAACATAATGTACATGCTAATATTTGTGTCTTTGTAATAAAACGCAAATAATTTATCGACTAAATATACCCTGGTGTGCAGACCAGTAAAGTGAACCAAGGGGTGTTAAGGGGTGCTTTATTGAAATGAATCAATTATAAATAATAAGACAAATGAATACAATATTATTGTTTTAAATCTAAACGAAATTTTCATTACAATGTAATAAAATGTAAATTATTAATTATAATAATCTTGGCTAATTAAAGGGCTAGCCAAAAACCCTTCAGTTTGTTGGGTCCCGGCTGCTTTTCAATTCTTGTCACACAATTTTAAATTTAAACTCAGCCAATCAGAGCTCTGGTCATAATTTTATTTAGTGATACAACTGAAAATCAGCCAGGCGCAGCAAGCTGGATGGACTTTTGACTAATCTTATATAATTGATAAATTCAAATATATCCAGCAATACAGTTTCCAGGTTCAAGTACATTGATAATATATTTTCGATCATAAACGTGAGAATCGATATAACAGAGAGGAATAAAATTTTTAACAATTTTTAAAATTGACCTTCGTCTCAATTTGTTCACCAGTGGTACAGGTTAGTTTAGATGATAATTTCTGAACGGACTCTATTTTCCTGAGCCATGCATTGCGACAATCATTGCAGTCAATTGAGTTCAGGTACACTGTATTCAAAAAGGTTTTCTTGAAGAATAAACTGAACTTACTTTCAGTCAAATATTTCACCTTGTTATTGTCCAACGTAATAGCCACATATACTCGGTTCATGTCTATCAAGATCACATTTCTCATTGTATTCTCATTGATCAGATTATTCGACAAATCTATACGAATGCCTTCGGTTCCCAAACTATTTGATGTAAAAGCATTGTCGGCTATACTACTGATCCGGTTATTATGAAAATTTATCAGCATGATATTTGTGCACTTCTTAAACACCCAGTTACCAATATTCTCTAGCTTACCATTGGTCATATAAATATAACCCAAATTAAGTGAAGCGAAAGCCTCGTCCGGAATGTTCGTCAGACTTGAGTTGTCTATTACTAACGTAACCAAAGTTTTGATTGAATTAATCGCTTTGAATATACTGTGCGTTTGTGTCGGGGTATCGAACGGCACACCACTTGATGTAAAGTAACTAGTATAGTCATTCGTTCCATTAAAAGCATCTTTGTGAACTAGTCTCAATTTATGAGGTTGGTATAATAACATTGAAAACTTTTATTTAAAAGTTTTGTTTCAGTGATTTAATAAATTAAAACTTTTTTCTTGTTTTCTTAAATTGATTGTTGAGTTGAATAATGAAGACATGCCTCGCACTCACACATCAATTCAACGGACATTTCTATCCGACTCTAAAGGTTATTCAACAAGTCCTGTCCGTTTGTTGCTGCGCGCGGCTGCTTTTATTTAAAAATTTGAATATAGAATAATTCTGCCAATCAGAGCTCTAAAAAGCCGCCGCGCGCAGCGACAAACGGACAGGACTTGTTGAATACCCTTTAGAATTGCATAAAAATATTTGCATCAAATCTCAGATAATCTAAACATTAATTCTGATTCACTTCTGAACCAAATGCAGTCATTTCGAGCAATAATTGTATTTCTATTGACATTCAATTTCACTCATTTAAGTCAATCCTTATCTTATTGTTTCGAATCCCGATCAGTGTCAGAGCGGGTGCAGACTTCCCTCTCAAGTGCACCGTTATATTCCCACAGTCGGAAAAAATTCTAAAGTGAGACTCACTAAAGACGATCAACAGTTCTATAAGTATATAACAAAGACTAAGACAATAGAATTGAAATCTGTTCCGGTTATCGATAAAAGGCAAGTGAAGATCTTCGAGAATAATCCCGGTTGGGTCACAATACGAGCGGTCGACCACGAAGCTCAGTGCATTTATGCGTGCACCGTCACCAGTGGTGCGAAAGGTCAAATGTTTTCTATTAAAATTTTTTTCGTATCGAAAGGTTCTGGCAATAAGTCACATAAACTACAGTCATATCCTATTATGACTCCAATTCTGTCTTAGAATTTTTTCGTTCAGAATTTGATGAAATTTAATCCATCAATAACAATAAAAAAATGATGCAGAATTATGCAAAATTTTTGTTGAAAAAATTAAAATGAAATTGACCACGGGCAAAAACAAGTTTCAACCTAACTTCTAAGTTACATGAGTTAATTAAAAAAATTCCTTCGGCATACTATGTATATCAATGAATGGTAAAAAGAAATGTGAAAAAGAATTGCCATGCTCAACTCTTTCAACTAGAGATATTGTTTTTAAAAATTTGATCAATAATTTGATATCATTGCCATTGAGTTACCAAACTTTTTAAGACTGCAAATGAAAGATATACTAATTAGCATCTTAAATCACTAATAAAAAATATTCATTAGCATTTCTTCTACTACTTCACAATCTGATCAAGGTATTCACTCAATCCAATAAAATGAGTTAATTTTTCATTATTTCATGTAAATTTTTTTTCTTTGTTCAGAAGGATCTGTATTACCTGAACAACTATTTTCTAATGTTGAAAAGGATGCTCACGCACAAACAACATTGGTAATGGGCACAACTTTTGTGACCTCACCGGAAATTGCCGTACCCGCACTGACAGCATCTGTGGTGTTCCCACCGGCACAGACAGCTTCAGTGGCGGATCCTCTTGTACAAACGGCATCTTTGGCCGCTCCACCTGCACAGACGGCATCAGTGGCGGATCCACTTGTACAAACTACATCAGTGGCCACTCCACCTGCACAGACGGCATCAGTGGCGGATCCACTTGTACAAACGGCATCTTTGGCCGCTCCACCTGCACAGACGGCATCTTTGGCGGATCCACTCGTACAAACAACATCAGTGGTCCCTCCACCTGCCCAGACGGCATCAGTGGCGGATCAACTTGTACAGAGGGCATTATTGGCCGCTCCACCTGCTCAGTCGGCATCAGTGGCGGACCCACTTGTACAGACGGCATCAGTGGCCGATCCAATTGCACAGACACCACTGAGTCACTCTGATGAGTCCGAAATTGCCCCGAATGGCCCTGATGGGGGCGAAAGTGCTCTGACTGGCCCTGATGGGGGAGAAACTGCTCTGACTGGCCTGAAGGGGGCGAAACTGCTCTGACTGGCCCTGGAAGGAGCGAAACTGCTCTGACTGGCCCTGAAGGGGGCGAAACTGCTCTGACTGGCCCTGATGGGGGCGAAAGTGCTTTAACTGGCCCTGAAGGAGGCGAAACTGCTCTGACTGGTCCTGAAGGGGGCGAAACTGCTCTGACTGGCCCTGAAGGGAGCGAAACTGCTCTGGAATCCTCTGGAGGAGAATTCCGTACACACAAAACCTCAAAAGTCAGCTCAAAAGTTCATCCGCCCCATAGAAGAGGCAAACCTGCTCAGATGTTCACAAACGAGGAGAGACCAACACATTCCGGTTCCAAGAAAGGCAAACGTGTAAAAACTACACTATTGAGATTTCAACTGATACGACAGAAGTAGACTGCACACCAATATATCGTTTAGGTTTAGATACCGCTTCGACATCAAAAGACGGTGCATTTGATACCCAGGTCAGAACAGGCGAACAGCAGCGTGCGGCGGCAATGTTAAACAATTATAATTTAGAACAACAGCTTAAGCAGAACAAAAGCAGAGAAACTAAACGCACTAAAGCACAAAAAACTTCTAAGTTTGCTAAGAAACAGAAGACTGCAAGTAATGATACTCCGATCACTAGCAGCAAAACATTGCAAGCGCTTATGAATCAGAGTGCAGCTAAAAAATCAAATGGACAACCACGAGCAAACCTTTCGACTGAAAGTCAGAAGCAGGCAGAGCCCATAGTTTATAAATACTATGATGACGAGAAAATAAGAAAAAAAAAATTCATAAGATTTACGAAACTGATTACGAATACTTGAAGCTCAGAGAAGCGTAAAATCTTCGCAAAAGTAGCGCTGTTAGTGCCCCTACTGGATTAAATTTTCCGAAACAAAATCTCCAGAACTAAGCAGTTGATAAGATCGTGTTCAGTCGGGAATATGACTGAGGAGAAAAGGAGAGGAGGTGTTTTTCGCACGATCGAAGTGTTACCCCATTTGCCGAAAGATAAAGCTTTGGCCCAATCTTTTAAACGAGTTCGGAGAGAGTGTTCCTCCGGAACCTGAGATCTGGCAGATTATTATCATACCTCCAGAGTATATGAGGACTTTTAGTGGAGTCCAATTCATTAGAGACGCTCAACCCGATAATTATCGCATTATCGTATTTATTAAGCAATCATTTATTGCGTACTTGATTCATTCTAATTATTGGCTAATGGATGGCACATTCAAAACCGTTCCTACTGTTTTCCGTCAGCTTTATAGTATTCATTGCGATGTCGGAGGAGTTAATTCGTGAATACTCCCTGTGGTTTATGCTTTAATGTCTTCGAATTCTGAAGAATGTTTTTTGTCTTACTTAATGAGATTAAACGTAACTGGGAAGGTAGAGGTACTGTTTTACCTCCAGATTTTATTGTGACTGACTTTGAAAAGCCGCAATGAATGTTGCTGCCATTTCCTTCCCTACAACACAAGTGAAAGCATGCCATTTTTATTTGTCCCGATTTATTTTTCGCAAAATCCATTCAGAGTGTTTAGCCATCTTATTTGTTTACTTCATTATCTGTATATATTCGATTTCAATTATTAAAATATGAAAAATCCAAAAAAACAAAAAATAATCATAAAAAACAAAAAAAAAGTAGAGATTAATTACTTATTTAAATCAGAGTTTAAAATTCTATGTCTTAGACATAGCTCCTTAGTTTTACACTAAGCTGATGAGGCCCATTAGGCCGAAACCTATATCTTTGACCAGATTTTTTTTAACCCGTAGGGTATTTGAATTCCCACACAGAGCCCTAAGGTTCTGCTGAGAACCTTAATGTTCCATGTGAGAATTCAAAGACCCCGTAGGTTATTTGAATTCCCACACAATACAGTAATGTTTTGCTGAGAACCATCAGATTCCAAGTGAGAACTCAAATGCCAAGTAGGGCATTTGTATTCCCACACAGAACCCTAAGGTTCTGCTGAGAACCTTAATGTTCCATGTGAGAATTCAAAGACCCCGTAGGGTATTTGAATTCCCACACAGTACAGTAATGTTTTGCTGAGAACCATCAGATTCCAAGTGAGAACTCAAATGCCCAGTAGGGCATTTGTATTCCCACACAGAACCCTAAGGTTCTGATGAGAACCATCAGGATTCATGTGAGAACTCAAATAATTCGTAGGGTATATGAATTCTCACACAGAACTTTAAGGTTCTGCTGAGAACCATCAGTTTCCATGTGAGAATTTAAATACCCTTCAGGGTATTTGAATTCCGACACAGAACACTAAGGTTCTGCTGAGAACCATCAGTTTCCATGTGAGAACTCAAATACCCCGTAGGGTATTTGAATTCCCATACAGAACCGTTAGGTTCCATGTGAGAACTCTAATACCCAGTACTGATATTATTTAAAATCTCGTATATTTCGGATTATTCTTATAAAAAAATTGTAGTTAAAACCGTACAATTACTAGTATTAGAAAGATTTTTAGTGAATGTCACTGTTCGCGATATTGACTGCAAAAGATTGTAGGCTTCAAGAAAGATTTTTTCTACTTATTGTCACAACTGATCTGTGAAATATATACTAAAGATTAAAAGACAATAGATTTCTAATTTTCATATAAACGCTAAAAATGGATATTCCTTCTCTGGCTTTAGATATTATTTTAATCATTTTTCTTTTTGTATTTTACCGTTTTATCAAAGCAATCATTAAAATTAAGAAAAGCGGACCAGTGCAATCGTTGGATTTGGAAAAGAGTGGGGAAGTGGAATTTGGGCAGAATTGTAGAAGTTTGAGATTGAATGGAGAGGAAAGAAGTGGATCTGTACATATTGTTTGTAAAAATTTTTCAGAAACGATTATTGTTTAAATATATATCAATATTGTATATATGTATAAATTTTATTGAAAAATTCTAAAAAACAAAAAAACAAAATAATCGTAAAAACCAAATAAAAATACAGTATAAATTCTTATTGAATCAACAAGATTTTGGAAATTCTATGTCATTTGACATGGGTCACAAGATGTTTTCTCTTGTCTGACGATGCCCGAAGGCCGAAACCCATTGTACTGTCGGTGATGTGTACTGTCGGTAAAGTGTACTGTCGGTAAAGTGTACTGTCGGTAAAGTGTACTGTCGGTAAAGTGTACTGTCGGTGAAGTGTACTGTCGGTAAAGAGTGCTTCGGTAAAGTGTACGACATCTCTTTAGACTTGAACAGAGAGATTCACCTCGAAACTGAAAGCACGGATCAAATAACTGTACTCATTTGTATTTTATATACCTATAAATAGATTTTTTTAAACTAATTAAAGTCTAAGTCATTGACGTTCTGGTCATTGCGCCGGCTCGTTCTCACACAAACCGAATGACGTAGTCTTACACTTTACCGACACACACTTTACCGACAGTACACTTTATCGACAGTACACTTTACCGACAGTACACTTTACCAACAACAAACTTCACCGACAGTTATTATCCTAAGAAATTTAGGTGTAAGGTTTGGTTAGGTTTGGTAAGGTTTGGTAAGGTTTGGTTAGGTATGGTTTGGTTTGGTTAGGTTAGGTTAGGTTAGGTTTGGTTAGGTTTGGTTAAGTTAAGTTAGGTTAGGATAGGTTAGGTTATGTGAGGTAAAATATGTTGTCCGTGAAGTTTGTTGTCGGCAAAGTGTGTTGTCGGTAAAATGTACTATCGGTGAAGTGTACTGTCGGAAAAGTGTACTGTCTGTAAAGTGTACTGTCGGTAATGTGTACTGTCGGTAAAGTGTGTGTCGGTAAAGTGTACCATATCCACCGAATAAGAGGGTGGGGTTAAGATCGCCGTCGGGAGTCGTCACTGGAGTTGTCAGGTGGTTGGGCCATGGAGAGACTGACCACAACAACGTGTAAGTACATTAATGCTATGTCTGACTTTTTCCCTTTATAGACGAATAGCATAAGACTGTGTCTGGGACCGCATGAGAGCACCTTACTATTAGACGATTGGAAGGGCACAGCACGTTTGACGATAGGTCGGACGAGTTCTCAACGGGTGGTACCAGAAACGCTCGGATTGATTGGTCGTGGCCAACGCCGCCAACCCTAGAAGGACGGAGTGCGCCTCAAATTGGAAGTCTAGGGTGTGATTCTTATAACCAATATTGCCGGAGAGAGCAAGTGGATACGAGCCATTCACAACTACATAACCGTTTTCGTATTAATTGCCATGCACAGTATTGGAGTAACGAACGCCGCAATTAAGGCAATGCCGTTATGATTAAGCACAATTAGAGATAAAATACAGATAGTTTAAGTACTGAGTCTTTTTATCTGCTCCTGGTTAACTGAAGCCTGATTGTTTCATCGTTCCTGACTGTTTACCTATTCATACAGCTAGAGAGCCTAATTTAACGGTCGCTCCCGATTTATGTGGAATAGAGTAGGCCTCAACTTAAGCTTTGATTGACGAGGGTTTTGCATCGCATTCAATGATTTAATTTTTAAGCGTTGTCTATCATTTGTCTTTCGTTAACGTCAATCAAAGAGGTGTAAGCGATGCATCTTTTACACCGAAAATTTGTTTCCGAATTTTTCGAAAACTTTTAAACAATAATAACAATAATGAAAGACGAACGAATAATAAAATCCAGTAATGAATTCATTTTTACTAGACAATAATGCCGAAAGAATGCATACAGCAATAATTATAACCAGTATAAGTTCGCTTTAGAAAACGGAAATCGCTTTAAAAACTTTTGGGAAAATTTATATTGAAAGTGCATCTGTACAACAAGAATATTTTAATAATGTTACTCCAATGGATTGTTATAAAAATTAGTCGAAAAATAATAGAGGCGCTCTTTAGATGTGAATATTTTTTGGGCGCACTTGCATTAGACACTACTGGTAGGGACTCACTCAAAATCCCGACATCCATTTGCCCGACAGCCCATTTGCCCGACAGACCATTAACCCGACAAGTGTAGTAAGGCCGCTATTAACCACTTCACTTCCGTTTTTCGTCATGACATAAAATTTTTGACCATTTAGGTTAGAAAACTGACCACAATGGGTAGTGGGAGTGCGGTTTACATCACTTCTTGTTATATTCTATATAATAGCCAATATATTACTTTGTTTATAGATTTTTACATGAAAACTGACCGATATGTGTAGGTGGACTACGGTTTACGCGATGTTTGAGCTTACGCGGAGCATGATAGTTCAAAGTATAACCTCAATTCTTAAATAAATCAGATACCGGAAGTGATGTAAACGACCTCAACACGCTCAGTGGTCTGTTGTCATACTTAAATGTATTAAATTACAAATATACTTACTTAAACTATTATATAGAATATGACAGGAAGTGATATAAAACGCACTCTTACTACACATAATGTTCATTTTTCATGTTAGAATCTATCAACAAGATGTTATATTTGCTATAGCACTATTATATAGAATATGACCGGAAGTGATATAAACCGCACTCCTACTACACATAATGGTCATTTTTCATGTTAAAATCTATAAACAAATTGATATTATAACTATTATATGGAATATAACAAGAAGTGATGTAAACTGCAATCACACTACCCATAGTGATCAGTTTTCATGTTAAAATCTATAAACAAAGTGTTAGATTGGCAATAAGAGAAAGAGACCCGAATGACAAATTGTCTGCCTCTAGGGAGGTTTTCGAACGATTCAATAAAAATTGCAAAAAAATTATCTTCTTGCTGAATATACAGTCATGTCAAAAACCCCCTGACACACTCAAATGAAGCTGGAGCCTAATCCTAATGAGAAAATATTTTGAAAATTTCTATTTTTATAAAGCACTTAACCAAGAAATTTTTCTCCGTGGCGAGTTTTAGTTGGTGCAGCACCGGTAGTTGTGATCTAGCACTGATTCCATTGCAAAAACCACTAGGGTTACATAAGATTTTAGCGATTCAAAAAGATGCTTGCGGAAAAGTAGCGAGAATATATATATCAGGATTTTTTCGAAAACCGTTACGTTTTTGCAGAGGGTTACTTTATATTCGCAAAATGGCATAATTAGTCAAGCTCTAGAGTAAAAACAACCAGGGATAAATGAACTCTAGGCAATGAAAAATAATCACAATAAAAAATACTTAAAACATAATTCTGGATTTCACCTTGATGTTACTGAAATTCGTTCAAATTAGATAAATGGAAATTTCAATGGTAATTATGGGAATACATAGTTCACAGTTATAATCGGTATTCAATACAAATTTATTGCAGTGACGTATTAAAATGCGTGCTGTGCAAATACCAGTAACATCAAGGTGAAATCCAGAATTATGTTTTGATTTATTATTGTGAATATAAAGTAACCTATTGCAAAAACGTAAGGATTTTCCTGATAGATGTACTTGCTACTATTCCGCAAGGATCAGTTTGAAGTGCTAAAATCTTAACCTTGAGGTGTAAACCTAGTGGTTTTTGCTATGGAAACAGTGCTAGGTCACAGCTACCGGTGCTGCACCAGCTAAAACTAGCCGCGGAGAAAAATTTTTTGGTTAAGTGTTTTACAAAAATAGAAATTTTCAATAAATTTTCTCATCAGATTTAGGCTCTAGCCTCATTTGAGTGTGTCAGGGGGGGGTTTTGACATGACTGAATAAGTGATGCAAGCTTTATCACTGGTCAATTGGAAGTAGATGATTTCGGAAAATTTATGTGAATTTGATACTGGGGATCAAATCAAAATTATATTCATAATAGAAAAGTCAATAGTTAAGCTTTTTCAAATCTAGCGTCTTGAATTGTGGAAGGATATTTTTCATATATTTTTTTATCAATCCCTAACTATCCCTCTTTCAAATAAGACCAACTTCACTATTGTACCCCTGTAGTTTCTCTGTACTTTAAGATTCAAATCATGCGCCTATTCTGAGAAGCCCTGTATAAGACTGTCTTAAATAATTTTATTAACAAAAACTTATTTTGAATAATATTTAATAAATTTAAACTCGATTTAATGAATAAAAATGATTGAGACAGGTAAAATATTTGAAAATCAATTTTTGTTTAATAAATAAAATATTAATTTCAATACAATTTTATATCTTCTTTAACAAAATCAGCCCCTCTTTCACCCATCATAACAGCCCACGAGGTTTCCTGAGATCCGTCGACCGGTATAACAGACGTATCGATAACTCTAAGTCTGTCCACTCCTCTCACGCGGAATCTATTGTCGACCACAGCGTCGGGATCTGTATCGTAACCCATACGACACGTACCGACAATAAAAAGATATTCTGTTATCGTCTGAGCCATACATTTGATATACGAATAACAGAAATATTGTTCAGCACAAGGCGTACAGCCAGGGATGGGATTACGAAAAAGACGTATATACTTGCTCATTTCAGGATTCTCATAGAAAGGCAGAACTAATTGAAAAGTTTTGACCACCTCATCCAGGTCTTGCGGATTACAGAAAGCACAGGGATCTATGAGCGGGTACTCAAATGGATCTCTACTCTTGAGCCGTATCGTACCGTTATTTATCGCACGAGTAATGCCCGCAGAGATGGGAAGAATTGCGTGACCCAGGTATGGCCTATAATAGTCTTCCCATTCCTTTTTCAATTTATAACTGGACACTAATTCGGTTAAGTTATTCGACAAGAATTCCATGAGTGCATAGTTATATCCGCTGTAGACCTTGGGGTTTGACCGGAATGGCACTTCTTTGAATGTATGCAGCGCTGTCGCAACATAGGCCAGGGGTCCGGTGCGGTGAACGTAATAGTTGTATAAATTATCTAATGTTTGATCCGGTTTATCGATCTCTGACTGATTGACGATATCGTAGAACAAATTGAAGTATATATCGAATGACATATAAGAGCCGACGCTTAGATCGGATACGACTGCAATGCCTAAAGAATTCAAGTGGCCTTTGGGTCCGATTCCCGACAGCAGTAATATTTGTGGCGATCCGATTGAGCCGGCACTTAATATGACTTCATTTCGGGCATAGACTGTAAGCCAGACTGTATTAAGCCGTTTGAACGTCACTCCAATTGCTCTCTTATTTTCATTGAACAGGACTTGTGTCACAACAGAGAAACCAAATGTTTGTAAATTCGGTTTAATATCTGATTCTAGAAAAGCGGTTGCAGTCGACTGTCGGACGCCATCTTTGATGGCCCTTTGCATCAGAGTTATCCCAAAGCCTCCCCTCCCATCTGGCTGTGTCCACCTTTCACCTTTCTTGAGGGATATATCAATATATCTTCTGAGCATAATATCGGGCGGATTAGCAGTGGATACGGAGTAAAGACCACCCGATTGATGAAACTCTGGTTGAGTTCTAACCAAAAGTTTGTCCAAATTATTCTCTGATTTGAGAAAATATGGCAAAACATCACTGAATGTCCAGTTCGTTATTCCGTACACATCCTTCCAAATGTCCCAGTATTCAATTGAGTCTCGGTAATAGTTCATCTCATTGTGCACTGTGCTACCACCAAAGTTTTTAGCCCTGGGAAGGGGTTTCATATTACCCTTATAGCCTAAATACGCGTATTCCTGGCCAAGCAATGGGTAATTCCATTCACTATCTGTTTGACTTTGAGTAACTGAAGATAGACCTGGAATATAAACGAATTACAATTTGTATCACCGCATTCTTTAGAAATGTTGATCATAGATTTGCTTTAGTAGCCCCACCACCACCATCAACCCGTAATTCAAGCCATCTCTGGGCTATGGAACCAATCAAAAGTCACACAGGTGCTTTCGATAGAGGAAGGTTCAATAATCATAATTCAGTTTTCAAAAAGTTCCTAGCTAGAGGAGGCACCCGGCAGGGGGTCCTCAAATATCCCAATTTCGACTCCGATTACGCAATAATTATCAATAAATTCGCATTCTTTTCCCGGCCATAATTTAAAGTTATTTTTTCTCCTTAATTCAACCCGAGAAAATTTTCAAATATTTTGAAATCTTCCAGGTCAAAAATTTTTCCAAATTTTCTCGGATTTTTTAACGTACTTTCTGGTAAGATTTTAGTATTTTAAATTTTTAAATCATAGACCTCACTTAAAGGAGTAACATATAAAAAATCAAGGGTTACGGGTCTTTTTGTTTTATCAGAAAAAATTCATTTAGATTTTGAGCTAATGTATTCCTATGCAACGAAACAAGATATAATTTTTCAGTTGAATTGAAACTATTTTTATAAAATTCTATTCGATATTATGAGTTCATCAAGCTAATCACACTTTACTCTGTAACATTTGGTTAGGTCGTAAAAAATTATTGAAACAAGTTTAATTAAAATCTGGTTTGCAGATATAGTCGAAATTGAACATGGATCACTTATGAGTCAAGTAGAGTCAAGTACTATCGAATAAACATAGAGTGGGTATTGCCCGCAGAAGTCAACTCAAGCCTTACATCAGGCGGACAAGTGGCAGGGTACGAGTTTCAATAATTAAGCATTCAAAATATTAAGCATGCGATCATGAAAGTTTACCTGGTGCATCACTGGTGACATTCTGTGGTCCTCCAGCCTCTAACAGCAGTACAGTTTTGCTATCATCCTCTGCAAGTCTGGCCGCCACAACAGAACCCGAAGCTCCGGCGCCGACAACAATATAATCATATGTATTGAGTAGAGTCTGTGGTCTAACCAAATACATGTGCTTTCGCTCAAATCCTATGACAGCTATTGTCGTCGCAATTAATTTGAGAGTAATTAAAGACATTTTTGATTTTAAAAGAGCTTTGTTTAAAAAATATCAAAATAATGTATAGAATAGGCACAAACATAGGCTTAAATTTTATCTCTTATCACAATTATCGCCCTCTTAATGAATAAATGCATTGAATGAAGTGTCGAATTGCATAATATATACCCTATTTGCTGATAAAGACTGTATTTTTATGACAAAAATTGCATTTTGTTATAGAATAGAAAGATATTGACAAAATGAAAATTCATTTAATTCTTATCTATAAATTTCATGAATCATAATTTTCATAGACTTTGCTGGGCTATATTCAATTTTTTGAAACAGTGTATTTATGTTCCATAAGAACCCGAATATACAGTACTCGAAATAACTATGTGGTACTGGTTATTTGTCAATAACTTTTGAATGAGTTATTCGATTTCAGATCTGTTTGCAGCATATTGTAGCCAGATAATTGAGGATTCCAAATCTGTACTTTAAGCTTAAATA
>JAQIWA010002164.1:0-14365 GCA_034693305.1 Eueremaeus valkanovi
ACGAACGTTATTACCAGCGAGTATACTTTGGATCAATTGGTGATAATTTTGACAATATAGCCATAAGAAGATAATAGTCATTTGGTATTCAAAACTATAGTATTTAAAAAGCATTAGCTGTTCTAACAATAAACGATATTGTTGAAAAATTTCAAATTTGTGAAATTTATGAAAATTTAGAAAAATTTTGAAAATTTTGAAAATTTTTGAAAATTTTGAAAATTTTTAAGATTTTAAAGATTTTTAAAATTTTCAAAATTTTGAAAATTTTTACAACAATGGTGGACAGACAGACCGAAGAACAGACAGACGGACGGACGGACAGCTTCTCAAGAACATAAGCGAGTATACTCGCTAAAAATTAATTGAAATTTGAACAATTAGAAAATTTGGTTCTTTGTTACTTATTAAAATACAAATTTATACTAATAAAATACCGAAAATTTAAGATTTATTCGTTTAAGATTTGCTGAATTTTTGATTTCTGTCTCTTTTTCCTATTCTTTGTTTTCTAATCCTTGCGCCAAATCTTTGATTTCTGTTTCTTTCGCTGATTCTTTCGTTTCTAATGCATTCGTCAAATCTTCAATTTCTATTCCTTTCGCCAAATCTTTTATTTCTGTATTTTTCGTCGAATCGTAGGTTTCTATTCCTTTTCGCCAAATCTTTGATTTCTGTCTAATTCGCTGATCCTTAGGTTTCTAATGCTTTCGTCGAATCTTTGAATTTTGTCTCTAGCAGATTCTTTGGTTTCTATTTTTTCCGCCGAATTTTTTATTTCTGTTTCTTTCGTCGAATCTTAGGTTTCTATTTTTTTCGCCGATCATTCAGTTTCTATACTCTATACCTTCCGCCAAATCTTTGATTTCTGTCTCATTCGCTGATCCTTAGGTTTCTAATGCTTTCGTCGAATCTTTGAATTCTGTCTCTAGCAGATTCTTAGGTTTCTATTCTTCTTACAAAATTTTTAATTTCTGTTTTTTTGCCGATTCGTAGATTTCGGTTACTTCCGCAGATTCTTTGGTTTCTATTTTTCCCTCCGAATTTTTATTTCTGTTTCTTTCGTCGAATCTTCAGTTTCTTTTCCTTTCGCCAAATCTTAGATTTCTGTCACATCTGCAGATTCTTTGGTTTCTGTTTCTTTCGTCGAATCTTTGGTTTCACGTCAGCCCAGCAAGCTCGGTTGGTTGGGGAGTCACTCTCTACTCTTAGAGTAAGTAGGCACATCGCTGAAGCGAGTGTTCGACTCCCGTATCAGGCCATTTGAGATTTGGCTACAAAAAAGGGCTGACTCAGATCATAAGAGTCAGTCAAGTGACAGGTTAATAGGCGACTAACAGTTTATTATTTTTATTTAAAATACACTAAATTATGCGCAAACTTTTAACCAACTGTTAAAATAAGTTTAAAACATTTTAATTCAAATAAATATATTCATACTTCAATAACTTATCAATATTTATTGTTTTATACTTTTGCTTGTTTGGTACAAACTATCATTAGATTCATACTGATGTAAAACAATTTAAGTGTAAATATAATAATTATAGTAAAAGTTTTAAAAAATATATGATTTAAAAACTTATGAATTGATTTGTTCAAATGATTAGGGATTTGTTTGCGATTGAAATGAATGCAAAAACTTTTTACTGATTGAGTAAAAGTTTAGACAAAATTAAGTGTATTTAAAATGAAAATAATAATAAAGTCAAAACTTGTTGTCAAACTTTGAGACAAACAGTCATTAAATGCAAACATTATTTAAATTTTCATTTAAAAACATCTAAAATAAGTGTTCCCATTTCCCGTTCTCCCATTACGTTTCCCAACTAATTGCATGCCTATTCAAAGTCTGTCCATGCAGTGAATGTGTGGCGATCGACCAATTAATTATGGTGATCGATTAATCAAAACACAAACATAAACATTGCGCACAACCACCTGTCACTGTCATCACATGTTTACAGTATGTAAACAATAAACAAACCAAAAAGTGAAGTGAAGTCTAAACTAAATCAACTAATTATGCGCTAAATCAACACTTAATTATGATTCTAAACATACGAATAAATAGAACTAAATCTAAGCCATAAAATGAATTGATTTTTATGTGAAAAATATGACTATTTTTAATCACAATTTAACTCTAAAGGCTGTCAAGCATTATATGTGGCTTTAGGCCTAGTCTTACCATTAAAACAATGTATTTTCGAGAGCTATTACACCAATAAAAGGGTTTCCATAGAAACCAGAGCTGAACTGAACTGAAATGAACTGATTACGGACATTGTTCAATTGTATAAACAAACTTAAAACTGAATCAATTAATGCAATGAAAACTTATTTTTCGACACTAAAAACTCCTGAACAAAAAAGACAATATATTTTATAGAATGTTAAAAAAGTATCTAAACGAATATAATCGAATATAATGCCTCTTTATTCTTATAAGATAAACAATTTAGAAGTTTGCAGATGTTTTTCTCAAAAACATTAATTATTTCTCAACATACTAAAATAATTTTCAAATCATTCGAATACAAAGAAGAAACAAATATAATTCATAGGAAAGTCAATTCAGATGAGTTTAATAAATCAATTGAAGACTTTGTTAATAATTATTTAAAAGCTGAAATATCTAATTACAGGCATACTAACTGTTAAGTAGTTTCGCAACGAATGTCTAAACATTCTTGAGTCCAATCGCTCTGTCGCTGAGACTTGGTTTAGATAGAATTCCATTACCTGATTGTCTCACTATAACGGCCATTCGGTTCAACCAAATCATTATATTAACCACTGAAGTCTAAGCCAGGCATTAGTGAACAGACTTCGTCTTTAAAGTTATTCATGTAAAAAAATCAATTTTAAAAATTGATTTAATGAATTTCTATTTGAATCAAGGATGACCAGACCCGCTCGCGATCTATCCAGAGCCGATTTTTTACGAGGATATAATCCCTCTAACATTTGAAATTCTCTTTATTCTGTCTTCATTCTCATAGCTGACATTTCTGAGCTCATAATTTTGTACTTTGGCCATCACTGTTGTTGATTAAACCCAAATCATTTCGGTCTCACTTCTATCCAATGTCTTCCGTCCCATTAAACTCAGATATATCCAAGAATTCATGACTGGTTTTATAAAATTAAAACAAATTATTCATTAATTGACCCCAACATACAAAGGGTTAGGCTTTGGGGTAATTTGATGGCAAACCTGTTGATTGAAGTGATTTTTCAACCATGAGCGTATCAGAACGGTAGCCGCACAAGGATCAGAGAAGCTTTGGGGTGACCTTTGTCACTTCGCAATGAAAATGTTTAGATATTCCGGATTACCCTGTTTGGAAAATCGTTAAGCAGAAAATTGCAGACGTGGCAGATTTCAAGTATGGTTATATGTTGTTGAAAACGCATCGACGTTTAACTATGTAACACGACTTTAATGACGCTTCCAGTTGTCACCCAAGTGCCCAGTGCTTAGTATTCACATAATTAATGGCTCAGGCAATTTAAGTTATATTAGAATCGTGCCTTATTATCAAAACGAAACGAATATCCCAAGCCGCCCACCTCAATTACACGCGAAATTGCTCCAGGTCACTACGACCACTCGAAACCAACTACATATCGCAATAGAGAGAGAGAAAGAGGATCGATAACAAAGCCCCAATTTAACGTGTTAGACACGACAGTCATCTGAGTTGTTAGTAATTAAAAACATATCCAAGAATGTCACAACCACTCCAATTAACTTGCAATTCCTCGACAAATAATTTTTACAAACGCTGGCACTTACAGGATACATTTTTCGTACCTCGGCTTCGGCTATGTATTCAATCAAATTTGTCACTTTATTCTCATGAAACTTTTTCAATTCGATGAGTCACGAGGCAAACAATTGTCATCCTTCGGTTGTTTTGAATTTCTAAGTAACATTAACGAAGACCTGAGAAGCAGACTGTTCTCTGGATTGCATCTCTGATAGATTTTTCTAATGAAACGTGTTTTAATTTAGAGGATAGTCTGAACAGCGTCATTGACTTATCGGTTGAAACCACTTAATTAGCACTGGAATCATTAAAACAAGACAATTGATCCGTAATAAGCGAGAGCCATTCACGATAGCAGCAATCGCATCTGGTGCAGGCAGGCCGGTTCGCCTGCAGGCTTCGCCGCAGGCTGGTAATGAGCAAAGATTCAAAAATTAGAAGCTTACTCCAGAAATACGATTATTCAGCTCAGGCAGTAGAAGAAATATAACAAGCCACGCTGATTCTGAAAGACCAGCTGTTTGGACTCACCGATGCTTTGAATGATACTACAAAACTGTTGAACAATAAGATCGAAATCATAAAGAATACAACGGAAATACAATCAATAGCTTGGCTCATATATTGGGCACTAAAGTAGACAAGTTACGTAATGATCAAAGGGTGCTCTCCATTCAAATTTTTCATACACTATAAGCTCTTGAAAGTGTCAACATATCAGCGTGGAACCACAATTATTTTGTATATGCTCAACGTTTAGTCAATTATTTTTACCGATCAGTAATAAGTCACAGCTTAATTAATTGGCAGATCGTCAAGAAAATTTTGAAGGAAGTCTATGAAAAAGTGGAGTATGGCTACGAATTTTAATAAGTTACAATGACTACGAACTCTATTATATTCTCCCGCTATTAAAATATGAATTCGACGAACAGAAGAATGAATTAATGATTAATCATCAAATCCCTTTAAAAAAGCCAAGAGCCTCTAAGGTGTTCAAGATCATGGCACCTATTGCCCTTCCGTTCCCCTGTTCCGGTCGCCTATGGCATCAATTTAACGGCAATAACGAGACCACAGAAATGATTTCCTTCCACCAATTTCATCAAGACTGACTCATTGGAAAAGTAAACTTTCCAATTTCATGACCTTCCTTGCCCCTTCGACGATAGTTTATGGACTACGAGATTTGAAACGCGCATTGGAACTACTAACCAATATGCAGTATACCTATTTATGCTTCCACTTATAATTAAAATTTTTATTGGAATGAATTATTGAATAAAACAATTAAAGATTGCATCGAAAGGCTATAAACTTTGTTTGCTATGATTATATTATATTATATAAACAACCTATATTCAAATAAGATTTAGTTTATAACGAAAAGAATTAAAGAGTGTTATCGAAGTTATTACGTATTTATAAAATATTATTATAAATTATTCGCATAAGATTGAACGTAACAATTTAATAGTTCAATTATTATTAATTAATTGATGTTGTAATCGGACAGTCGCTATTTGGAACAGTGGATCTTGTTCCAGGTAGCAGTGGCCGAGTGTAATATTGTTACGTATTGATGGTTCACTCCTCTCGTGTAGTGACCTCATAAGGCGATGAATGTGTTCATACGCTCTTGTTATAGGGCACTGTAAGGCATGAGTAGTGAGTGGACTCATTATAGCATATCAAGTGAGCATTTCTGCTCTCATTCTTGTACTTACACGCAAAGAGTATACTTCAATAAACTTGTGTTTAAAAACTAATTATTGACTATCGTTGTGAGTGCGTTCGTGTGCTGGTGTGCGTGTGAGTGTTGTGACCATTGGACAACTTACGGCAGAACGACCTTCAAAGCGAAAGGTAAGCAAAAAGAGGACAATGTAAGGGGAAGACGGCTGTGGACGTTAGGGACCATTGAGAGCCTTGTGGAGGGTTGTGGGTCGGTCAGATGACAGGTGTGCGAATGTAGGAAAGTCGGCCAGAAGCCGTATACCCCTACAATATCTTTGTTGTCAGCGGTGCCAGTCTTTAAAACGCTTGATTATATTCTAATTCCTATCTCGGGAGAGCGAAAGACTAGTGTTTGGCGAAGTGAAAGCAGGGCTTGGCTTAAGTTCTGGTTATGGTTTGAACTGAGCAGCTAGGCATCCACGGCGATATGTAAGTGTTTAGGCCAGGTAGGAGTCGTACAGGACAAGGGCAGTGATCGTGAACTCTTGTCTGTCAAACCAAATATTTTTAAATCAATGAGCAAATTGAGAATTGCGTGATTTGTTGCCTCAGATATCGATATCGATTAATATCCAGTGCGAGACGTACCTCGAGGAAGCAGTTGCGGCTGTGTGCTTTCGATCAACTATAAGCCGTGAGTTACGACGTTAATTTGAGGCTGTGATAATCCTTGGAGCCTTTATTATGTGTCATCGAGGTGAGCCTATGAGCATATAAGCGTAAGAGCCATAAGTCAACATCATCGGGCTAAGCCTAGCAGCCACAAGTGATCGGCATCAAGATGAAACTGAGGCTTGGAGCGATAATTGAGCGGCATCGAGCTGAGGCTATGAGTAGGAGTCGTGGTGTACCTTTCAACGAAAGGACCGATGAATAGCCAGGCTACGGACGTGCGTGCAGCGCGTGAGTGCCTCTAGCATTAGTGGCGAGGTCTAGGCATTGTGTGTACAGACTCACTTTTCAGTCTGTTTGTGTTCCTGTCTCGAACAGCTGTTGCCGTGTTCAGGACAGAATTGTATTGTACTGGTATCAGGTACGAGTACAATACAAGTGATAAGCTAGGATAAGCCATAGTGAGTATGTTAAAGAACAGAAGTGTTTGAATTTTATCTGAGCGCACATTTATGGTGCAACACATCTGTCCAGCTAGGTAACGAGCTGTGGTCAAATTGTTGCATGTGACAGCAGATAAGTGTCGATATAACATCATTGAATGATTAAACAAAGATTGTATGAAAACAAACAGCGTTTAAGAGAAATGTTTTATCTAAAGTGAACACAACACTAACTCAATAGTCTGTTCGCTTTTAAGTTCAATTATGGAAATTCATATGTTGTGTATCAAGTTCAAAAATATTGAACTCCGTCTGCAAGTTCACCTGCTCAATATTGAGTTGTTGTGTTAACTCCCATTTTTTGCAATTTTAACACAAGACTCATCCTTGACGCTTTGCCGTGGTATTCTTAAACCTCTATTTATAAATCTAATTATAATAAATCTAATAAAAATAATAATAATAACGAAGTTAAGAGCTTAGCAATAAAAATATCATATCTTGCGCTTTAAATTCTATTAGTTTACAGGTTTTTGACATTCAATGAAAAGATTTATAAATTCTTTCGTTAATTCATATAAAAATCGACTCGAATTACATTTTTCAATATGGGTTAAAATTCGACAAAATTAAACATATGGTAATCTTAGCATCAGATCAATCGGCTGCAAGACGAATTGTCTCAATCATATGCTGACTTTTAAATTGAATAAAATTAGGTGAAAAATCAATCAAATTGATAGAAGATAGATTAACAATGGATTCTACAAAAAGAACAGAGAAACGTATTTACGATAATAATTTCTCTATATTTTGATTATATTGAAGTTTCAAATGTTTTTCCAGTTGTTCAAGAGGCAAAACATCGCCATGAGAAATACTCCAGAAACTATCCACTTCCACAATTGCAGACATTATTTCCAGTAGATGTCAACCCGTACCACGATTCAGAGACGAAGAAGATCGAAGAATGGCAGGACTGGTTCGAAAATTGCAGCCTGATGTCATCTGAAAGGTTTGACCACATAAAGAGCGTGATCATTCTTGCGGCAACTTTTTATCCAAATTGCAAGGACCTGAATCGATACGAAAATCTGATCAAAATGATGATTGGCTTTTTCGTAGTGGACGACCACATCGAGACATCTTGGGGTGATATATATTATGATCAGCAAAGCTGCCTGGATGTTTATGGCCAGTTTAAACAAATGCTCGTTAAATTAATATCGAAGGAATTCATTTCGCTCTCAGGCTTCAAGCCATACATATTGGCCATGTATGCTGTATTCGAATCAGTTTGCTCTCATTATAATGAGGGACAAAAACGCCGTCTAGTTGAGACCTGGAAGGATTACATAGATGGCAATTATAAAGAACAGGAAGTCATCAGGGATAAAGTTAACTTAAAAAGTGTGGAACATATGGAACAGGTACCACAATTAAATATTAGGTTCTAAACGCACTAATGATGGATAAACTTCATGAACTTGATTCAAGAATGAATTATCGCTTGATAACTGAAATTTTTAGAATGGTCTTACTAGTTTTACTTCCCTTGAAACTCCAAATAGTATTTTTAACTTGTTCAGATATATTTTGACCGGATTCGCAGCTTTTTTATTCAACTTTACATTTAAATTTTTTCTCCGCCAAGCCCCCTAATCTTTAATAAGTCCGGAATTCCACAATATCAACTTCATATTGTTTTTAGATCCGGTGCCAATCAATTGGTGCGCTGCCTAGTATTCAATTTATTGAATACGCGGACAATATATGTCTGGATGACAAGGATTGGGTCGACATTCATCTTCAACGACTTATGTCTTTAGTGAATCTGAACTGCGTTTACTCAAATGATATTTTCAGCTTTGAAAAGGAAATCAAACAGAATCAAAGTCACCCTGAGCGTCTTTTCAACCTGGTAGCGCTTATTCATCTATTAGAAAGATGCTCTTATGCCGATGCAATACATAAAGTAGCAGCAAAATTTGCTGAGAATAATCGTCAAATAGAAATATTGCTCGATCATATCAACAGCGATCAAGCAAGCAGTAAGACCCTGAAGAATTTCGCAAACAAAGTTGTTTTTATTGCAAGTGGATCAGTACTCGCACAGCTGGTCATGGATCGGTATCATATACCTCAAGATTCATAAAACGCAATTTTAATTTTGTTTTAATAAATTAGAAACAATATTCTATGAAATATGTTTATTTTTCAAATTTAATCAATAAATAAAATTTGGTATTTGTAATGCAATTTTTCAAATCCAACTATTCGAAATAACGCGTCTGCTTACATAACAAGAATCGTTAAATTTCAATTTGAATTACATTGTGAATCGGAAATTCAAGCAGAATATGTCAAACTGAGCGTCTTTTCAAGCTGGTCGGCCTTATTCATCTATTAGGAATATGTTCTTATGCCAATGCGATACATGAAGTAGCAGCAAAATTTGCTGAAAATAATAGTAAAATAGAAATTATTAATGCCAAATATTTTAAGCTACAAAAGAAGTAATCGCTTTTGTCTTCCTGACTGACATAAGCGCGTAAGCTGTCATCAGCCTGCTTAATCTTGCCATTAAGCTCTGTGTAGCTTTCCCATTGGTTGCGCAATCCTTCAGTGCTTCTAGTGTTCAAGTAATGGCTTACTGTAATAATCTTTAGCGATAAAATAAAGCAATACTTAATAACAAATAATATCGTTTTTCAGTGATTTTTCCTAGGAAATAATAATAGTTGAATTTTTTGTTCCTGTCTTTCTCAAGAAGACCAACAGAACAATGTTAATTCGGCTCAAAACTTGAAACGCATTTATTAAACGAAAAAAAGCACAATAATCAAATTTTCCTCTGCTCCTGTCTTTTCTGCTAAGATCTCTCTTATCCTGACTGCAGCTGTCTGCGGACTGATCACACCTCTGATGCCTTCTGATTCGTTCGCTCACACAGCCCATTGCTCTGGCTCCAGAGATGGTGGTGTGAGTTGTCAGACGTCTCGTGACTTGAGGGATGGCTGAAATTGCTTGGACACGAAGTTGGTTTTTTTGTGAGTGAGGAGAGCTTTAGACGTTTCGACTGCTTCGAAGATGTTGTGCATCACTCCGATTGTTGACTCTAAAATGTTTGCCAATGTTTGTCTTCGGACTTTGACTGATCCAGGCTTGAGCCAGATCTCGTGCTGATCGCGGCGAATGTGCTCAAAATCTTGACTGCTTTGAACGAAGGCCTCGTGTTTGTTATTGAGAGACCTCGGCGTGTAATCGTTGTGAGTGATGATCGCGCATTGTCTTGGTCACTCCATCTGCATGGATGAGTGGAATGCCTTTGCTCTCATGCCATTTCCGGTTCAGGCATTCCGATGCGTTCTTGGAGATCGCAGTGATCGTCGATCCTGTATCGAGGAATGCTCGCAAAGGCTTGTCGTTGAGTCGGACATCGAACCAAATCATCGGAGCTGAAGGCGAAACATGAGTGCTCTATTCAAGCGCACTTGTTCAAGTGCGGGCGGCGGCGTTGTTACCACTATCTGTGATGCGGATTGAAAAGCGGGCCGTTCTTCTTCCAGTGGAGTTCTTTGAGTCCAAATTATTTGCAGAACAGACACTGAGTTGTTGGCAGTTTACTGAAATCAGGATGTGGAAGCTGCCCATCCTTCTTGCCTTTGCCATTGTTCCTGTCCTGACGCTTCTCGTCGTCTTTTTTTCTTTTGTTGTGTGATAAGGGTTAACATCCTTCTGTCCGCCTATTGTTGGCTTGGGTTCGGATGCTTCGATCTCGAGGGCAATTGCCAGCCATTCTTCGGAATTGCGAGAGCGTTATGCTAGAATGTGACTACTGATTCATCAGATAGACTGGTTTCTCCATACAAAAGGGAAATTTATCCGAAACCAATACGGATTCACACCACAGAAAGGCACAATCGACGCTATTCACAACGCTATGCGCACAATCACAGGCTATCGTGATAGAAGTTGATGTGTCCTCGTAATCTCGTCAGACATCGAGGGCGCATTCGACAGCGCAAAATGGCCACTAGTCTTGGATCAGCTAAAGAAGAAGAATGTCCACGCAACCTATATGCGCTGGCACAACACTACTTCGCTGACCGACATGACACCGTCCAGACAGTCAACAACTATTGCAAGGCGAGCCACACAAGGTTGCATGCAAGGCTCTCCCAGTGGACCCAACTTCTGGAACATCCTGTATGTCGGACTGCTAGGACTTCCATTCGACGAGTACGTTACCGCTCAAGCCTATGCGGACGATGCTCTGCTCATCGTGTGCGTTGCATCGACACAAGTCGTCATAACTCGAGCCAACAAGGCCTTACACCAAGTGTGCGAATGGAGCCAGAGGGCCTGTTTGAGGTTCAACGCTGAAAAAAGTCAGATCCTCAACATAAGTCGTTGTTCACAACAAGCATCGACGCAAGTCTACTCGGCCGGCCAACCGATAAGGTTTTACGACGAGATCAAGTACCATCGACCGCCATTTGATGTTTGCCACGCATATCCGTCAAGCGTGCAACTCAGGAAAACTGACTATTTCCCGCCTAGCGAGAGTTGCCAGATCTGAATAAGGCATTGGGCCAAAATCTCTCAAAACCATTTAGAAGCAATCCATAGCACCTGCTGTAGTTGTTGGCATCGATGCTTTTGCCTGACTTGTTTGTGATGTCGGCGTTGCACTCGACTGTGTCGGAGTTCCACGTGTTTGCGTCGGTCTTGACCTTCGAAGAGCGCGCGTCAAGTGCACTGGCAGTAATGCTTGTGCGTTCGAAAGCCGGGATCTTGTGTTGACTGGCATGTGAAGACTTTTGAGAGACACGTGTTTCTGATGAACGAAGGATTTGGTGAATTATGACTGAGAACAAAGGGTTTGTGAACAAAGAATTGCTCAGACAAAGGATGTGTTGAACAAAGAGAAAGCATTCGGTCAGTCGTGTTCGGTTAACCGACTGCTGCGGAATCGCTGCCGACCGCCACTATTGTTGCCGTGGAATGCCGTCAACAATGAGGAAATCGGAATGAATAAAATGATTGAATGCATTAAGCAAAAACTTAAATTTTAAACAAATTTATTTTTAAAAAAATGTTCAAAAATGTTGAGAAATTGTTTTATAGTGTTCAGTGAGAGAGAAAAAACAGAATAAAGGAAGAAAAGAGGCAATGCCTCTTATAAAGGCTATGGACGCTTGGATTGAAGGCTTGATTAAGAAGATATTAGTATAAAGTTAGTGGATTGTAAGCCATCTGCTTTGAATCTTTCATTGTTTAAAAAGGATTTGAAAGATTATGAGAATATGAGAATGAGAACTGGTATGCGAATTCACTGTCCTATATACAATTTTTTTCTTAATAAGATTCATAGTTACTGAATCTATACAATGCTTAATAAACTGATAGTAATCAGTAATAAAGTATATTAGATTTCATAAAGAATTTTAATTGGAGCCAACTTTTTAATCATAAGTATTAGTATTCTATCGAATACTAAAGTATTTTTATGTATAAAATCTTGATTCAGTTCATGAATGTGAAGCTAAGGAAAGACCCTGAAAATCGAATAGATCTAGAAAATCTAGAAAACGTGTTTATCATTAATAGCTAAATGTGTAGAAATGTTTGTCTTAGAAATCATTTATTGATGAATTAAAGGTTCGGCACATATAATGTAAATTATATATATATTCTAAAAAATTAATAAAATACATGATATTTAAAGAAAACCAGACTGTTTTTGGGTATTGTGAGTGACAGTCGAATAGAGTCAAGCATATGATTAAGCCTAACAAGTATGCATAAGCCTTTTGATTGTTTTTATAGTCGAAATTTTCTAACTCTAGCTTTAATGCACACAAGTTAGGCAACTCACCATTAGGCTCTATTCGGTTGTCATTCACAATAGTGACAAACACACACATACAGAACATATTTGCATATGAAGATAATTTTTAATAAGCAATTTCTATACATTCATCAAAATAATCTCTGAAATGTTTGATATAATAATATATATTTTATTAATTTCCTCATTTGTTTTCCTGATTTTGTTCTCTACAATTGCTGAAATATTCGGTCGATTGAATCAAAGTTCTAATAAAATTCTGATTAGTTTTTCACTGATAAATAATTACAAGATATTTATCGCTCATGTTCAAAATGATCAAGATGGCAATTATGGCGTATTGCATGGTATCCGCGTCATTGGACAGTTATTCATAGTGTTTGAGCATAGCTTATTAATATTAGCCCCGGGTCAATCTATTATTAGTCCACTTTTCTTCTATATAATCTGCAAAACTGGTCTTGATATCTTATTTATGATAAATGGCTTCATGTCTGCCAAATGGTTTGTCAGACAATACCATAAATACAATGGGAATGAAATGAAGACCACTTTGAAGTACTATTTTGACCGTATCTTCAGATTCGCTCCAATCTATTGGTTATTCATTTATTCCTATTTAATGGACATTAAGTATTGGCATAACGATAATGAAATTGAAGGAAAACTTTGTTCCAATATTTGGTTTTCAAATGTTTTATTTATTTCTAACTTTTCCTCTGAATACGTGAGTATTTAATATCATTTATTCAATGCATTCATTACTTTCAAACAAATAATTTTCAAATATTTCTAATAAGTGCATAAGTTGGCTCTGGTCTAATTCCGTTCTGGTACAATTTATCATTGTAACACCGCCGGTTATAATTCTGCTATCCAAGTGAATATTTTCATATTTTCATAAACTCATTAATAAGACTGATTTATTTCATAGGAATATTAAAGTTGGAATAATAGCCATAATTTTCATCAATATTATTTCAATCTTGAACGTTTTTACAAGAGCTTATCTGTCTCCATACAATATCTATGGCAATGCTTACGAATATTTTCACGGTCTAACACCAACTAGGTCAATATTATCTGTTACACTGTAGGTATCATTGAAATTATCTTGAAATATTCAATATTTGAAGTGAATTAGAAGTTTTATGGTATCTTCCAAAATAGAGAATAATTAAGCACTAAAAACACTACACTTTATCCGAGCTAGTATATCTGTTAGTTTCGTGATTTTCTCTTTTACAACACCTTGGACATGTATTTTATTTGAAACAAGGTTGAACAGAATTATGTATCACCACTTTCTAGAACTCGGGCACAGTTCGGTATTAGTAAATAGTTTGATTTAATCATAAATTTAATTGAGTTAGGTAGGAAAGAATTAATTTTCAATAATTTTATTGAGAAAATTATTTGAAAACTAAAAATATTGACTTGTGATCGGAGACCAAGTTGTCGTAATACCAAGACATTTGAACCGGGAAGTTCGAGAAAGCTGAATCGATCTGATTGTTGTGGTCGTTCGATGCAATTCCTGGTTCTATAGAGATTTCCAATCCGATACAAGCCATCGCACGTTGGAATCTTATCCCGATTTCTGATTGAATATCGATATTCAGGTCACCGATCATTATTATTCGCATCGAACATTTCATTAGTCCGACTATTACACTCTCCAATGTTCGAATTGTTTCTCTTTTATCGAATTTTGGAGACGCGTATATTGCCAAAACGACTGTTCCTCTGAATGAAATGGCCAGATATTCCAGGTGCGCCTTGTCTCCCGATCGAATGGCATCACTTTGGATGAAGACGATTGGATCCGCTGATTTGTTATTCCTGAATATGCCGATTCCGAAGGGCCGACTGGCTTCACTGTCCAATTGAGCCAGAAGCGAGAATCCTGCGATTTGCGAATCGTTGGCTCGTGTCTCGACCAA
>JAQIWA010002165.1:0-14363 GCA_034693305.1 Eueremaeus valkanovi
TTTAAATTCGTAACAGATTTTCATATTAGGTCTAGATTTGAGACCCGGCTAATTCAAAAATTGCAGCCCCTACTGTATATAATGTGCAAAAAATTATTTTTCTATATATTAATATTTTTGGTGCCTGGTTTAAAATGCTACCCTGGTTTGAAAGGTAAACACACATCAATTGCGCTGTCTGTGCCTGATATGTGCCAATGTGTTGAGACACTTGACTGCAGAGAATAGTTGAATGTCGTCTCCCAGACATAACTCGTAATAAAGATTTTATTTTTCTTGAGTAATATCTAACTGAAAGTGGTTTCAGGTGTTGTTTGTCTACAACTAATCAGTTTAAATGTCTTACTTTCATAACGAGTACATGCGATGAGCGGCAGAAACACTTAAATATTCAAAAAATTGTATAGTTTTTCAAAATGAAAGCTAAAAGTAGTTCAAAAGTGAAAAAAATAATTTGTTGTAAATATGATACTAAAGTGAAATACAGTGTTGTGTGCGCTAGTAGTACAGTAGCAGTGAAAGTGAAAGTGCAGTTACCGTAGGTTTGTATAGTGTTTTATAGAGAGTATGGATGTATGGGTGCCTGAGCGCCAGTACTTGTATGCATAACTCTCATTCATCTCTTGTCACTTACTTGAGAGCCACACAACACATATACACATCTCCTGAGCCACACAAGAGCTTCTACTGTAAGCTGTTTTTGTTTCACTCTTATAGATATCAAAACCCATTTTAACAATAGTTTTCTGGATATGAATCGCATAAGAAAATAAAATTGAAGCCAGACTTGCGATCATATGTTTGTTCTATTGATTCCTTCATTCTCTCTATCAATCTTATGACCAGTCCTTCAGAAGGTCTATAAACATATTCAATATAATAATTTTGCTTCACTTCATATCTAATATGATTATTGATATTTGTTTTATTAAAAGTTTCAAAGTAATTGAAAACGGGTCAATTTTAGTGTATTGGCGCCATGTTCCACTCCCTAGATCACCTAGATTCGCCGACCTTTGACATATTTTATTGACAAAGTTTATTAAATGGTAGGTAAGCCCCAATAGAACTTGACTAAATGAGACTGCTAACTTAAAACACTTAATAATCCCCAATATTCCGCATCTCTGTTAAGCAATATATTAAAATTGCTTTTCATATGTTTTACATCAAATGAATTACTGCACAGAATTTTGAAAACATTATTTATAGCATTACTTAGTATTTGCGCTAAAATTATTTGAATCAATAGTAAAGATTTTAACATTTATTTTATAATCTATTTTCAGCTTTCAATCCAATTAATTTTAATTAATTGAATTAAAAAATATTTTATTCTTACAATTCATAGAATTTTTTATTATAGTATAGAATATATCAAAGAATAATTGCAGAAATTAATGTATTTATACTTTTTATTGAAATATTTATCGATTAAATGCATTTAAACAAAGAATTTCTTTGGTTTTGGTTTTTGTTCGACAAAACAATTTTCGGATTTAATTAAAAATTTGTATATTTTCTAAAATAAGTTTAGAGTCAAATGCATGTGTGCTCATCAATTCAAAGAGTAATTAATGGTCGGCTCATATGTCTGACTCTTGCCATACTATCCCTCTTCTGGAAGATTATAAATAATTAGTGGAGAAAATCAATAATTAAATCAATGCTTACATCAGTTTAATAGAAGAGATGTTTAAATTCAATTAATAGCTCATAGTTTTTGAATCAGTCTCTGTATGAAGACTATAGTTTACATTGACCCGATCATTGTTAATCTGACCAGTCATATACAAGTTTCTCTGCTTGACAACTATCGCCCATTTTTGCATTTATGTTAATTTATATTTAATTGTCGCTTAAAATCGATAATAAATTTGAATTTCAATTACAAAAGGTTTTGATTGAATAAAAAACTCCTTTTTTGCACGAAATTGGTTTCGTAGCTATATTTAGCATTTCAGACAAACCAGTGCTATAGTGTAAGGGCGAGCACATGGATCATAACATTCTGTTCTATAAATTAATACTGATTTCATCTACATCATATACTGTGTGTAGATCACAAAATTAACCTTTATAATCTAAAGGCCACTACTATTCTGAAGCATTGAATGCTATCTTAATATATTGGCTCTGATTTATACCATAAAAGCATAGGTCAGTCATCTATTAAAGGATTAACTTTCCCTCATTTTAATTATCGCAGACGACAGCAAAAAAGTTTTGATTGAATATAATTTCGTTTAATTTATTTTAATTTACGTGAACTGCAGAATAAATTTTTTTAATTTTGTTAATGAAGTGATTTATTCGTTGATTTATTTCAGACGTGATTCAGACAACATGTATGAGATTCTCGTTTTCAATAGAATAAGATTTGTTTTAATTAAATTATACAAAAATTCTTATTTAACTTAAGCTTAATTTTATTAATTAATTCACTTATCGATCAATTTTAGAACTGCTTTAAACACTGTTTTCCTAATTCACTAAAAGACAGCAAAACTAGTTGTGCTTGGATTAAGTGATTTAACTGTACTAATGATTAATCAAGCAATCGATTCAAGAGATTAAAATGCTTGTCTAATGGTAGACATAATGGTACTGTAGACCTTGGATCAATAATGTGCTTTATTCAAATAGATTCTGAATTCTGGGACATAAAAGACAACCTTTACTATAAACACCATGGCAGTGATAGGCAATGAGGGGGTACAGGGGGTAACCCCCTGTGATTTTGACCGAAGCTCAAGGACAGGGTTTTTAGGGGAAACGGGGGTTTTTAGCGTTTCTGTACCCCCTTGATTTTGTCCAAAATTTTTGGCTTACCCCACCTGTCGTCAGACCAATTGCCTATCTCTGCACCATGGTCACTTTATAGCTAGATTTATTTGAAGTTTCGCAAAATATTCGTAACATTAAAAGCCAAACAAATCAAGTGATTGTGAAAATAATGCCAACACTTATTCCGATTCTTATTTAAAATATCAGTTTGGGTCCATTTTTCGATTTGATTTTTGTTTCCTTTCATTTGGTATGAGTTGTGACAAAAATTGTGGCATTGAATGGAAAATCTCGGTTCCATTTGAGAGGGTTTCAGACATACATGAGATATATTCACAATATTCATCCGAATTTATTATTCATATAATAATACTAATGCATAATATTTTTAATTTCACTCATTTTTTTATATAACGAACAAAAAATATATGAAATTTAAATATATAATGAATTAGATTTCATTTGATTTCATGATTATTCAGAGAATGTTTGCGTTGGAAACGCATTCTGTATTCAGATTTCATTGAGATTTTATTATAGAGTATATTAAATATGTATTCATATTATTTGTCTTTGAATATAAAATTCTTATTAAAATTAATTATATTTTTCAAAATCACTTATAATTAGAGTCAAATTTTTATTTTCTATTATACAGTAATTTATGTGATATTTCTAAACTTTAACTAAAATTTTATTTTTGTTAATTTCATATTTGTATTTCAATCAAAATCATACCCAGTTTATAAATTGGTTTATTATATAATTTCAATTTTTTATTATGATTACTACATGACGTTTGAATTCAATTATCAGATCAATAAAGGATTCATAAATTTCATTAAGAAGAATAATGTTTTGAAACCAAGATTTTTAAACTATATTCAAAAAAATATTATATTTCTTTAAAAGCTTTGAAATTCAATAGTTTCGATGAATTCCTATATTTTTTGTATAAACTCTTTTCAATAGAAGAGATTATTTGATATTTTCTGTCTGTAATGGATGTTATATAACGATAAAAACAAATTAATATATTTTACTAATATTTTACTCTTTGATTGTATAGAAAAAGCGGTCAAAGGAATTGAATATAAAAATGTGCGACATGTATGACATTCTTAACTGTAGTAATGACAGAACAGAATTAGATTTATTGTACAATTTATTTGTATTTCACATCTGATTAATAGACATTATTTTTATTATCGCTATAATTGTTAATATTTTTTTATTGGAGCTCATCATTCAGTCAAACTTGAATTATTGAATGATTAAACCAACCCATCAATGATTTATTTCCAATTCAGATCCTTTTAACTCAAGCCGACTATGGTTTGCAAATTCAAGTATACAATGATTTGTATGAAATACTTAAGACTTTATTTGACTCCATATTATACAACAAATTAAATGCCTTTCATTCAAAACTTGAGTGCAACCAAACTTTTAATACGAAATCAATGAATAATTCATCTGAAACACGACTGAATAAACATCTTAGCTTCCTATTTCAGATTTTAATTAAAGAGATCAATAAGTTGGGTCAAATTGAAAATAACTGAATAAATAAATAAATTTTTTCTACTTTCAGAAGAATTGAAATAAATGTTTTCAAATAACTTATTTAATTGGGACAGTAATGGCTGAAATGATCATTTTTTATGCATAATTGGGGACAGCTCAGCTGAGTTGCATAAGAATACCTTGGTAGAACATAAATAAGATGTATTATAATCCGATTTATGGATATTTTTTCTAAAGATTATGTTTGAATACAATTCTCAGAGGATTTGGACTAATTAGAGATAGATTTTCGTTAACCCCTGGCAGTCCCTGATATTTTTTCTATGGTTTAAAAGATCTTGGCTTTCGTTATGTAATAAGTGATTTCGCCGTCGATTCCATGCCATTAATTGACTTTCTTTTAAGTGTTTCCATTGAGTTAAGTAATTGATGGTTAGTTAGAGTCTACAAAAAAGCCTTTGCCTGAAATAACATACCCAAGCACTCCGAGTAGTTTTCAATCAATCATTTTCTACATTATTTTGTAGTTCATTATTTCATTAGAGGCTAATCGATCGTAAAGTAGTCGTCGAAAGCGTTTTTCAGTTATTTTTAACGAAAGTCTCAATCAATAGAATAAAGTTTTATATGTTTTAAAAGCTCTTCAAAAAAGGCTTTTTAAAGGAAATTATATTAATTTCAAAAACGAAATGAATGCAAAATAATATCAATAAAGTGATGAAAAAAAAGGTTTTTTCAATAATTAATCCAATTTTTTATGTCTTCACATAAATAGTATAAAACTTCAAATTAGAGTAAATACGAAAGACGTCTAAAGAGTAGTATTGAATGTCTAATAAATAACATATCAGTCTTGTCTGAACTGTCTTTCTTATGATTTGCTCTATATTTCTATATTTAGAAACAATAAGCTCTACTTAAATACAAAGTTAGATGAGTTTACGAGAACAGAGAGTTTTGGGATTAAGTTTTCCATTTATTTGTTACATATATTTCTCTCTAAATCTTTAATTTCAGAATATCTTTGCATTTGCTATGCATTTAATGCTTTAAAAGCCTTGTCTTTAAATATAGTCGTCACATATTAAAGCTCTTTACGACTGATAAGGTTTTTATAACTTTCAGAGCAGACACATCTTAATAGCGTTTACAATATTCTAAAGATATTTATCCAAAAAAAAAGTTTTGAATTTGCACTTAAAATACGAAACTATGAATACAATTCGCAATTGTCTTCTTTAGAGATTATTTCCATTTCTAATACAAACTTCAAATTTATTAATTTAAAATTGCATCTTTCACATTCTATTCATACAATAATGTTGGTGATATTATTTTCACATGTCTATCATTAATTTTGCTTCTAATGATAGCCAATGTTTAATCAAAACTTCAAGTTCTATAGTGATGAAACTTCATTGAAATATATGCCAGGGCACAAAAGTCCCCGAAATGACACTTCATTGCCCTACACAAAGACTGGTTGAAAATGTATACTGGTTATATTGTTAGTGGTGAAATTGAAATGCAATAAAAGCTTTAGTGAATAAAATGACCCACTTTGGAATTATAAGACCACAATAGATGCTCACAAAAGTATATCCCGGCTGTACATCGAATATCACAAACCACTTATGATTCTAATGAATTATGTAAGCAAGATAGATTTTAATTAAGCATGACTATTTCGTTGCTATGCTCTTTAAGTTGGCTCTACATTAGAGTTTAGGATAATTTTGAATTTGGTTTACATCAATGACTAATTAACAAAAGGATGTATTTTTGTCCATAACTTGTATTTATTCTTAGAATTTGGATTCATATCAAAAATATTGCATTAATTATTGAATCAATGAATGTATGGATAGTGTGTATGCTTTCAAAAATAAATTCATGTAATATTACATTATGTGTGACATAAGAATAGACAATAATTGGCCTTTTCTTGTGTTCATTATTGCTATTTTAGACCTAATATGCATTATGTAGTGAACAGATCAGAGTCAGTCAGTCTTTATGCTCGTTAATCATTTCTAATAATCTAATCGGACTATTATTTTACATCATTTTTCCTATTGTTCTAACAATTAATGTCAACTTTGATTTGGATTCTCTAATAATGTAATTAATGCTGAATCACATAAAAATCAAAAAATAATTTTCAGCAATAATTAGATTAAAGTTTAAATTTTTATATCTAAAGACAAAAGATTTGTTTAGACTTTTTAATGCACTCTAAGAATGCACTAAGGATGTTAATCAAGCTGGCTTGTTTACAGTATATTCATATTGTAAAGCACTATATCTGCGAATAAATTATTTTTATAGATAATGTATTTTATGAAAATTATTTTAAAAACATTTCAGATAAATATAGCCTGCTTATTTTTCTAATGTATTCTGTATATATTAAACAACTATCAAAAGGATCGGCTGAAGACCCTCACAAAAGACTCATTGATTTCTAAGTTAAGATTGAATGCAATTCATTAAAACTGTAAAAATGATTGCAATTGTAATCCAATGCGGACTAACACTGACTCTGTCTTAATTTGCACTTTATTTGGAAGTTATTTATAATTAAGTATTTTATTAAGCGATTGAATGACTTTTCAAACTACCCTTTTTGTCTTTACTCTGCACTAACATGTCTGAAGTGGACACATATGGTTTGACACGGATCTGAACCCCGACTCTCCATCCATACGAACACATATTGCAAGTCTAGCCAAATGCTCTGCTGAGACCCTACTTATATCTAACGAAAAAACCTAAATATTGATAAAAAGCCTTTTCATAAGAACTCAATTTTTTATGATTCAGAAAGAAAGACCAAATTCTTATTTTTTTTTTCTCAAACATTGTTTTTATACTTTCTTTTTTTCAAATTTCGGCAAAAATACTATCTCTTCTATATTCCTATTTTTCTTCTCAAATGCCTTTAAAAATATATATTTCTTTATATTTTATTTTCTAAAATATATTTAGAGAAGAAAATGATTTATACGGCAAACAAGTCAACTGAAAAAATGTTTTTAAGTCGAATCATAAGTACTTTATAACTACTTTTTATATCTTTTATTCGCTTATATTCTTATATAAAAAGCCTTTTTCTTCATATATTAATTCAATTTATAAACAATTGTTTCTATTAATGAACAGTCAATCTCTACTTTATATTGAATTCACTGATATTTTTCTTCTCATGGAATTCACAATTTGGTGAAAAGCCATTACTTTTTTATATGATTTTCATTTTCATCGCGTGATTTACTATATTTTGTTTGATTTGGTGTCGACTCAACTCTTTCCAAAGGATGAGGAATAAAAAGAATGAAAAATAGTGTATAAAAACTGCTTATTTCAGCGCTTGAGTGATAGACTATCAGAGGTTTGACTGTCTTTCTGTCTATTTGAACGATACAATACGTTTTCTATCGCCAGTGTATATACCCTTTCAAAAAACTTCTCTCTTTTTTCTTGTCATTAGTGTTTGGGTACAGTTTACACGAATGTCTACTCTTTTGTGATTACTCTGTGAAGTTTTTTAACCAGAAATAAAAAATAATTGTGTGAGTTGTCAGTAAAGCCTATAAACAAAAAATAATAATATTCTTCACAATGTAGTCATCAGAAGAACGTCAAAAACCATAGAGAAAAATATCAATCCCTTTCTCATACCAATCCTTTATGTATAGGAAATGACTCGAATGAGAAACGCTTTGATGATTAGCACAGAAAATAAGTCAATTAATAACGATTCAAACGATCATTAGATTAATATGAAAGCCAAATATCTAATCATTTTTAATTGCATTTTAAATAAGATTAAGTCATTTAATTCAAACTATCGTTTATTCAATGTTTGATTTCTTTATACATTTTAATTGAATATTTATCAAAAATAAATTATTATATATTTTTGCACTAATCTCTAATCAGAATCCGTGCAAATAATTGTCTCATTTGTCTCAATCTATTTTATTTATGTTTATATCTCTACTGTATATACATTTTCTCACTCTTTTCTGCTCTCATTTTCATTTTTAATATCTCATCGAAAATACTTATACTTATTATGCATTCAGTTTCATAAATATTAAAATTTTTAGCCTAAGCACAAAAAATTTCTCATCTCTTCTCTCTCTTTTCAAGTCTCGTTATAAAAGTTTTAAACCTTTTATGAAAATGAAATCCGATATTCTGTTCGGAGCCGAGAATTTCTTCACTCGATTTTGTTTTCTTACATTATCTCTGAATAAGAAATTTATTTTAGTTTATTATATTTTTCTTCTCTCTTATTATAATATACAGCATAGATGTGCTCTGAGCCACCATGTCATACAAAAGACTCATTGTTACGAAAGTTGTGCTTAAAAGTATAGGACATAACTGTGTGGAGTGAGTAGAGAGGAAAGGATACAGTTTTAATAGAGTATTACTAATAAGACAATTCAATAAATTTGAAAAAGCACAACAAATTAGTAATGAACTCTTTGAAATGACCTGTGTGTGTGAAATATCTGGTATTTTCTGCTCTACCTCGTACATGACATGTTCACAGTTTTAGTGTATTTCTTATAGCCCATCACTGATATACAGAATTTTAAGGATTTTTTTATGCATTTCTTGTTATAATTTTCTCTTACCATTAGTCTAATCAAAATCATAAATATTATAAAGTTTAGATTTCTTAGTAAATTATGTTTATTGCTGCAAATTTTCTTTATAATCATATTTCGTTGACATTTCCATTCGTGAACTTTTATAAAGTGACCTTTGCTAATTTTTCTATATTTTCAAAAATAGTGACTATTGAAATATTGCACTCAATTGTCTGTACTGTGTGTTTGATAGACAACGACATTATGATTATTGAGAATATGTATTATATTAATGTTTTACTGCATATGAAAATAATATATTAAGTGACAGCGAATACTCCGAATACAACTTAATTTAATAAAAACATCGAAACAGTTGAGTATTTTGACATAAATGCAACTTTGATGAGGCGTGAGTCCGGACACTCCCTTTCCCAACGGAATATCTATTTTAGTATTTCATATAAAGATATTTTCGTCGCTTCAGACTTACATTCGCTTTAATAGATTTGAAGACTTCTTTGGAAACCAATTTCTCAAAATTATAAACAGGTTAACATTTATGCTAATAAGAGTCATATTAATGTAAATATAGTGTAGAGCCAATTGAATTGATGTAAACTATGACCAAAACCATCCTATTCAATTGATTGATCCTCGCCATTTATTTATAAGTCTATAGGAAGTGTTGTTAACGTATTGGTTATTAATAATCCGATTCCGCTCTGACATCGATATTATTTATTTTGGTTTGCATACCATTTATTAATATTCTTTATAAATAATTTCCTATTTTTGTTTATATCCGGGTACTTACCACACAGGCTTAGCAACGCAACAATTAGTCTTTGATGTGGATGTACTGGATATGTCTAAACATGTTATAATTAAAGCGTATAATTCTTACGACATTTTTCTCTTTTTGTTTGAATTAAATTAATTTAAATTCTTATGATTTTAAATAAAGTGTAAATAAATTTAATATTAAATGATAAGTGTTTCCATAATGAATGCAGAATTAAGAGCAATAGTATAATGACTTAACTCTACTGTAATTCTAATCAAAATTTTATTCTTCAGTCGAGATCTCATATATTGGTAACTTAATGTACTCTATGTAATACAGTTAATTCTCGCTATAAGTGACCCGGATATAGTGTACACCCACTTATTGTGTACACAAAAAGTCGATCCGACGAACTCGGCTATACATTAAAACACATATTGGCTAAACTCTCTATAGTGTACTCTCGTTATAGTGTACGGATTTTGCTTGCATTTGCTCGTTTCTTATAGCGAGAATTAACTGTATATCCAGGAATAATTTATTTCTCACCATTTTAATCAATGACATTGATATTTGATTTCAAAAATTAAAGTTTATTAAAAAGTTTCTGAAATATTATTTTCAAAGATGAATATTATTTGCAAATGATTTATGTATTCACTGCATATGACAACTCTATTTAAAAAATATTTTTGTGTACATTACGTGAATCCAGAATTTTATGGCATTAGCTTAAACTTGAAGATAGGATCAAACTGTCGCACAAATGCAATCCTCTATCCATTTCCTCTGCATTCTGTTGTGTACACAAGAACTTTAAAATATCACAAATAAGTTCACAGTTTTTTTTCGTAACTGAATAAACACATGGATAATATTTTGCCGGACTCTTCAGTTCTGTTTGTCTTTTTATCCAATTTTCTTCACTGAATATGTGATAACTAAATAAAAATTTGAATTTCATTTCTTTTGATTTTTTTTCGAGAGAGTTATCGATTCTTATGAATTGTTTTTCCAGAACTGATGTCCGGTTTTACTATATTTCGTGAGATTCAGAGAAGAAAAATAAATTCCTTTGAATTGAAAGTAATTTTTTTTGAGAGCAATCGATAAATGCATTCGATATAGACTTTACGGAACCTCTGTTTTACTAGTGATCGGATCTCTGTTCAATTTGCTCCACACGGAAGCTATCCTTTCATATTATATTAGTTGTGTTCTGATTATCAAGGCCATTTAGTTATGAGTATTATAGAATATTCTTTTATCTTGTTGGTTTTGAATCTAAACACATACTCTTGAGAATTGTAAATTGAACCTGAAATAAGAGTATATATTAAAAGTGCAGTTATGTATAACTCAAATGCATCTGTGTAATTTAGTTGTTTTCAATCAGTTCAACCTCAACTGAGCTTTTTTCTCAGAAGATCTTGATCATGCATGATTCGAGTTGTCAGTTGATCTGAGCAAGTACAGTTCAATACAGTTCAGATTATAAATTGTAGTTTTGCTGAAAAATATTGTTTATATAAGTTTGTGAATAGTTTTGTGTGAATGAGATGTTGTTCTCAAGTGTTGTAATCAATGTTTTTATTATTCTGTTTGCAGATATCGGTTGAGCGCTAATAATGACTAAAAGGTTTCTATTCTGATGATCACAATCGAGTCGAGCAAAAAGCCAACGGTTCTTAAGATGCATTGGATTCTTATATTGTTATACACTATTGATTTGCTGGTTGAGCCACAAGTGCGTCAGTCAATTGCAAACTTAACGTCTAATTCGCTGGCTTTGGGTGTATGCGATGCCAATACCTCTTCATATCATAGCAGTTCATCAACTCATCCAACGATAATAAAAATTAATAATAAATTATAATTAAATTATGTAAAGAAAGAAACACTTCTGTTGTCGACTCAATTAAAATATTCATTCATTCGTCGATACAATGATTGCGCCGACAGTTGACACAGAAAATAGAGTAGTCCTTAACGTCGGCGGTATTCGTCACGAAACCTATAAAGTATTAAATCCTATTTCGATCATAATATTAATATCAATATATTATATATCAATCATTTCGTATAAATAGTTTGCTATTAAACCCAAATTATATATAAATATATTTTAATCAATTTTTCCGCTTTTTTGAACACATCTGTTGACTGTTTTTGTTCAATACTGTAAATAAGTTTTAGATTAAAAGTAGTATAGATTAGATTTAAATTTTCATTAAGTACTTTACTCTTTGCTAATTCTATTTTTAAAAATAAATTAATTATTATTTTTTGTCATTAGTGTAAAATTGTTTTAAGGACTGAGATATTTATAGCGAATAATCCAGAATAGGGTCAGAATGGCATCACTATTCAAACTGATCTTAAGCTTTAATTTCACTAATTCTGTTGCAATCAATTTGAGTGCGAAATCAGTAGCTATTTGTTGCTTATGTATGAAAAACAATTGCAAAATAGATACAGTATTTCAGTTCAGAATAAATGTTTTATTGATTGCTTTCCTTTTAGTTCTACCCATTGAAGTGCTATTTTGTTCAGGAAACTTGTGCAATATATTCAGGATAGTATTTTTAGAAAATCTCATACAAGTTAGACTTTTTTCAATTAAGTTAAAGAATTAGATTTCAATATTTTTCAGAATAATTGATATTTTTCTATAAATATTTATTGTTATATAAGGGATATCTTATTAGGGATTATATGAAATAAAGTTGAATTTGAAGTTCAGTTTGTATTCCAGTATTTATGATGATTTCAATTGAATTATTTCTCAAAACAAAAACTCAATTCTCTAATGCTTTTCAAATGTATTTTGAAATTTCGTTTCAATTCTTTCCATCAAATTTCCATTTTCTAAGCCATTAGTTTGAATTAAATGCGAGACAACTATAGAATAATGGTTTCCATTGTTTTCTTTCTTTCCCTATATTCCCAAAACAAAGGCTACACTCAAGAAGATTCCGGCGACCAGACTATCCAGGCTAACAGAAGCGCTGGCAAACTACGATCCAATTCTCAATGAATATTTCTTCGATCGACATCCGGGTAAGTGTTTGGGTTAGCAAAGCAGTGCTCATTCAAACCCAAATGGCATGACTTGTCTTATTGTTCGCTTAACTAATGCTTTCATTTATCTTAACTCTGAAGGCGTATTCGGCCAAATACTCAATTACTACCGGACCGGAAAGCTTCACTACCCTACCGACGTGTGCGGCCCTCTGTTCGAAGAAGAACTCGAATTCTGGGGACTCGACTCCAATCAAGTATATGATTATTATATTCATTATTACTGAAACATACTCTGATTGTTGGCAACAGTTTTGCAAATTTATTGAACAAATTAATAATCATATGAATTATTGAACACTCATAGGTAGAGCCCTGTTGTTGGATGACATACACTTCACATCGCGATACTCAGGAAACCCTTGCAGTGCTCGATAGGCTAGACTTGGATACAGAGAAGCCGTCGGATGAGGAGATCGCACGCAAGTTCGGAATGGAGGACGACTACCTCAACGGCACTCTGTCCTGTTGGCAGAAACTCAAACCTAAACTCTGGTCGCTCTCAGACGAGCCCTACTCATCAAATGCTGCTAAAGTAAATTGATATTCAAATTGCACTCTATTTTCATCTTATAATTTGATTCTATTTATATTCGAGTGCTAACAGTGCTAACAGGGCTGACAACCACTCCATCAATACAAACACACAGTTTATATAAAAAAAAAATAAGATTATAGTCAAATCGATTCGATTGTATATTTTTGATGCTTTACTCTGAGATATTTGGAGTTAATTTAGCAAGATCATTTATTTTATTTTCAATAGAATTTTAATGGGATTTTATCGATGGATGTGAGTCAGCACAGTTAGCACATCTCTATCTAAAGCAAAATACTATAAATTTAAAATTTATTGATTTTGCTTTCAAACGACGGCTTCTTTAGTGAAAATAAAGTGTTATTATCTCTGATATAGCTTTCAGTCCATTACAGTCTTAACCAGTATAATCAAGATAAGTTTAACAATGCCCATATTGACCAGTTTCTAATCAAATAAAATATTAAATAGCTGTTCCGAGTATTTTCTAATATTTATGAAATCACCAGAAAATATAAATAAATCATAGTCTAAAGAATGACATGGCTTATGTCAACTATTTTTTATACTTCCCAAAGCCTTGGGCTTATTTGATGCGACAAAAATCACAAAAAATAAGATCAAATTTGATGCAGATTTAAGTTTGAACTTCTTATGGCAAGACTGGAGTTCTCACAGCTTTCAGTGTAGTATTGATTTTTGAAAATACTTTATAAGTTTTGATATTAAATGCATTTTATATTCAATTTTTAGGCAAAAGTAGTGCCAAAAAAAATGAAACAAAAAAAAATAAATATTTAGTGGTTTGAGAAAAATCAGAAAACAATATGACTTTTAAAATATATCCAAAGAATTTTGAACTTCTTAGAAGATCTAATTAATTATATTGTGACGTAACGTCATTTGAGTTTAGCGCATAACTGCCTATAAGCCCAACTCTTCTCTGATTGGCTTCAACTCATCTCTTGTTAACTATAAGCATAAACTCAATTAACCAGACAATTTATAATTATAATCGAATACTGTACAATAATTATAA